>BHFT01016281.1:0-44552 GCA_004320025.1 Laticauda laticaudata
GAACGATGGAAGGAGGAAGGAAGGAGGGAAGGAAGGAAGGTGGAGGGAAGGAGGGAGGGAAGGACGGAAGGAGGAAGGAACGATGGAAGGAGGAAGGAAGGAGGGAAGGAAGGAAGGCGGAAGGAAAGAGGGACGGAAGGAGGGAAGGAAGAAAGGTGGAGGGAAGGAAGGAAGGATGGAAGGAGGAGGGAGGGAAGAAATGAAGGAAGGAGGGAAGGAAGGAAGGGCAGAAGGAGAAAGGAAGGAAGGAGAGAGGCTTCTTGATAAGCCCATTTGTGCTTCCTTTTCAATTTGTTTTTAGTGACTGTGGATTTCATGGAGTTGTAAAATAATTTAAAGGCATCTTCCTCCCCACCCATTTATTCCCCTTTTTCTGGAACTCGGTCTGTGCGTGAAAAGGGTGCAGGAATGGCTGAACTAAGAAGACTTGGTTGTTATTATTTTCCGAAACTTTCTCTCCCATCCGTCTTTATCAAGCATCCCAAGATTGTTTCTGAGAGGTGTCCTTGGGCATTTGCAAAGAGCAGCCTCAAGAAATAGAGCTAAGGGGACAGTAACTGGCCCCAAATCACCCTTTTTTTTTGTCCTTTACTCCGAGTGTGGCCACTACTACCTGGCACAAGCTATTTTAGAAGTGGCTAGTAGTCCTCAATTTACAAGAGTTCATTTAGTGACCATTTAGAGTTACAACAGCAACAAAAAAAGTGACTTATGACCATTTTTCACACTTTTGTAGCTTCCCCGTGCTCATGTGAATCAAATCCAGATACTTGGCAACTAGTTCATACTTATGACCATGACTGTGTCCCAGGGTCATGTCATCCCCTTTTGTGACCTTTAACAAGCAAAATCACTTAATGACTGTTGTTACTAACTTATCATCTGCAGTGATTCCCTTAACGATGGCAAGAAAGGGGGTAAAATGGGGCAAAACTCAAGTTAACAAATGTCCCAGTTAACAACAGGAATTTTGGGCTCAATTGTGGTCCCAAGTCGAGGACCACCTGTTCATTTTAAGTATGCAAAAATTAAAATGTTGAGGTTGTAATGTTATTTATGAGATTCTACTGTGCTAAAGAGTCAATACTTTTCTTACTGTCCCCCTCTCCCTTAACCCTACATGTCTTTCCACTTTTCCCTCCCTGATTTTTGCACTCTTTTCATTTTCATTTGTATTTTATTCTTCAACAAGTGCCATAAAAATATAAACCAGTTATTTTAAAAAAAAACAAGAACAGCTGGCACATGGGGTCCATTTGCTTTGCTCAAAACTATTTTGGGGAGTTGAATAAAAGCAAAGCCAGAGAAAACAAGAAGAGTGGAAACTTTGAACTAAGTCACTCTTCCTCCATTGTACGCCATTTCGAATGTACACATATGTACACATATTTTAACACTTGGAGGACACAAAGAGGCGCAACATGTGTATTGAGTGTGTGTGGATGGTATTTTGCTCCTCCCAATGGTTTGCATTCTTTATCATCTTTGCAGGAGACAATCTTTACGCCTGTCCCGTTAGACAAAAATGTGGATTTCCCTGGTCCACCCCAACTTCTAAGTGTTTCTGTGCTTATCTTGAAGAAGAGAGATTTAGGAATTTGCAGCTTAGGCAGCTCAGTGTAGCTGATATTGGATCCTTCTTCTCTTGGCAACAGAGAGACTCATTGTTCTAGGGGCCCCATGCAAATGGTTGCCGCTTTAATTGCAAAAACATTTGCTAATTCCATTCATGAATGAGTTGGGACTTGCTTGGGGTTTGGGCTATTAATAAAAGGCCAGATAGGGCAGCCTGGGTGGGTTTTGCTCTAAGAGTGTGTTCAGCTAGGTAAAATATAACAAGTAGATGAGAGTCATGTTGTGGTTTGGAATTTGTCAATTCGTATTGGGTCACAGTCAGAAAGACTGATCACAATCTCACACAGCTTCCTACTAACGTGATGATTTGGGGAAAATGGGAGATGAATTTTATTTATTTACTTACATAGTTGGGCTGTTGGGCTGAGCTCTGAGCAATTTGTAATGTGGTTACAAACGTTTCGTTATCATTCGAGGAGATGTCATCGGTGCGCTTTGAATTGTGCTCGTCTGTCCGAACGCCGGTGGTCTTTCAATACTGTTTGATGGGATGCAAATTAGTGGATGTTATATAATTTGCATCCCATCAAACGGTATTGAAAGACTACCACCGTGGCTCAGACAGACGAGCACAATTCGAAGCGCACGGACAACGTCTCCTCGAATGGTGACGAAACGTTTGCAACCAAATTGCCAAGTTCGGAGCTCAGCCCAACCACAGCTACTTATATTCAAATACATTTCAACCACTTCCATATTTATTCTGTTCTGTGGCCATCTGAATATACAGGGACTCTGAATGGCTCTCTGTAGAAAAAAGAAATGTAAAAACATGACATCAGAAAGTGGCCCTCTAATATCCATTGATGAAATATTGAAATATTGATTCCAGTTTTCACTTCTACTTACTAACTGTGATTTGTAAGGCTATCCTAAGAAAGCAAAAGTATGATGGCAAAAATCATCTTCTTCTTCTTCTTCTTCTTCTTCTTCTTCTTCTTCTNCCTTCTTCCTCTTCCTTCTCCTCCTCATTTCTCCAGCAGGCCAATCATTAGAACAAATGTCTGGTTCAAGGGACTTACTGTCCAGTTTTGAGTTTTGAATTGCACACTATTTTTTTAACCAACCCATCCGATATATTTTGTCAAAACGGATTGTTATCAACTTCTAATTTCTTCCTTTGCAAAATTTGCGATGCTGGTTTTTAATCACACACACACACACACACATACACACATACACACACCACCCGCATAGTAGCCTGGGATTAAAAGCCACCACAGATAGGAACCTCACTGACCCTCTCCAGCTTCATTGCAGTTCTTGAAAATCCAGTTTTGAGTTGTGTGGGATTCCTTCCCAGAGATTTTTAGTCCATCCGGCCCAACACAATGATCCCTTTAGGCATCAGGTTCAAACTTTGCTAATCTCCCAGGCCTTTGAAGTCAAGGCATAAAGATCTTGCTTATTAATTTCATGGCTGCTGCTTGTCTGCTGTTATTATTGGCTTAGGCTTTTATGTGATATGTTAGGCTTGTTTTAACTGAGCTGTTAGCTGCTCGAACACCCAGTCCGACGATAAGGCGAAACATCTCTGGTTTTTTAAAACAGAGCAAATGTGTTTAGATGTGATCAGGGGAGAGATGGAGAGGGAAAGGCATTGGTATAAGCAATTAAAAATTAATTGAGGTTTGTTTATGCTGGTTTTTCTCTCCTACAAGTCCCCAAAAAGGCATTTTATGGTAATAAAATCAATGGGACATAAAATCCGACAATTCTATTTGTAGGCTGATAAAACAGCGGGGGGGAAACAAGGCCAATGCAAGAATTGGTTTCAGACATGATAAAACTGCTTTTGGCTTGCTGAGCTCAGAGGGAATAATTCTTAACTGGCCTTCCTGATTGTTCTTTTAAATCAGTGGAGTATAAAGAAGTCTTGTTGCAATGAAAAACATGAGACCAAAAGTTGTATAAAAATGAAAGGAGCCCAATTAATGATCAGAAACTCCTTGCTAAAAATTATTTCTGACTTTCTGTCTCTTAAAGTTTGAACCATTTGTGATTATTAGTGCTGGAGCTGTAGTTTGCAGTCTTAATTCGAGCAGGCTTTTGATTCAGGTACATGAAGACACATGAAGTAAATGTGTGTTATGTTTTACACCCACACGTCAAAAGGGTGGACAAAACGTGGATAAAATACCGACGTAAAAAAGTAGTACAGAAAAAATCTGGTTTTTTTTTCCTCCATTTTACGAACCACCCAGGGTTACTGGGTCACCTTATACAAATTTAATAAAGGAATAAATAATTTATTTAGGGAAATTTCTCTGGCCTTGGAAGCCAAGCAGGGTCAAATCTGTTTAGTCCAGGGATGTGGGAACTGCTAGGAGGAATTCCTGAGTTGTAGAACATCCCAGAAGAAATGGAAAGAAAATGCTGGTGTTGTGTTGCTATGACAACTACATGAATACTACACACATATATTTATGGGCATCTTTTTACCCTTGAAGTTGTTTTTTTAACCTTTTTCCTGCTTGGTCAAATCCAGCCGAGCACTCTTTCACGATAAGGCTAACTTCTTGAAAAGTTCACCTGCTCCTCCAGATTCTGTGTGGGTTGCATGCCCCCTCAAATAGCTGAGAGTTTTGGGATTCTCCGAAGACCCAAATAGGTTTTGTGCCCACAAAAGCCTTTTTGTAGCATTCTCCTCAGAATATCCCTGGACAATCCCCTCTTTTTACAGAGATCCAGCTGTCTCTCAAGGAAGCAAGTGGTCTAAACCAGCTGTCCATGCTTGTGATCGGTCCTTTTGGCTTTTTCTGGCCTAGTGGATTTGGCCTGCTAAAAACCTTTCCCCTTGCCAGTCCCCAGGGAAACGATGAAGGAACTGCATCACCGTTGGTTGATAAAAAAGGCCCAAATCGGTTGCTTGGAATTTGTTGCTTTAATTCCATTCCGAAGCAAGACGTGGATTTTCTCCTAGAGTTGTAAACAATTCTAAGCTTGTCACGTTGTAAGAATTGATTTCCTCCTCCCCCCCCCAACCTACCCCCTTTCTAGTTCTGGCAAAGAATGTGTGATAGGAGCAAGCTGTTTCTGGACATCTTCTCCAAGCCGTGTTGTTTATGATGTAAATGGCCTTGAGTTCACGGAGAATGGCGTGCAAGTTTGTGCCAAGTCTTTTTTTGCTTGCCCATGAAGAAGCAAAGTCGAAAGAGCCATCCCAGTTCCCCCCCCCCCATGGCAACTTTTTCTTTCGATTCCTCCGAGATTAACGGTGGGCTTTGGGCATCCTGCCTACCATTGTACACCCTCTTGACCATCCCACATGGCTTTGGGTATCCAGAATGAATAAAGGTTGGCGTGGCGTAGAAGTTAGGCCTGTGGATTTACAGATTAACAGATTTTGGAAGGGACCTTGTAGGTCATCTAGTCCAACCCTCCACCAAGCAACAGTATCTAGTCCAACCTCCACCCAAGCAAGAGTCCTTACACCATTTCTGACAGATGGCAGTCCAGTCTCTTCTTGAAACCTTCCAGGGATGAAGCTCCCACAAGTTCCAAAGGCAACTTTTGTTTCATTGGTTGATTGTTCTCACTGTCAGAAAGTTTCCCTTATTCCAAGGTTGGATCTCTCCTTGTTCAGTTCCCATCCATTATTGCTTGTCTCTCCTTCAGGTGCCTTGGAAAATAGCTTGACCCCCCTCTGTGGCAGCCCCTCAAATCATTGGAAGGCTGCTATCCTGTCTCCCCTGGTCCTTCTTTTCACTAGACTAGCCATGCCAGTTCCTGTAACCATTGTTCATATGTTTTAGCCTTCCAGTCCCCCTAGTCATCCTGGTTGCTCTTCTCTGCACTATTTCTAAAGTCTTAACATCTTTTTTTTTTAAATATAGTGTGGTGATCAAAACTGGTATGCAGTACTCTTGGTATGGTCTTACTAAGGCTTTATAGAGTGGTGGTAGTAGTACCTTCCTTGAATCTTGATTGAATCCCTCTATTAATGCAATTTAGGATTGCATTGACTTTTTTGGTTGCCACCACACACTTTTCTGGAAGTTCTGAAGGAATTTCTCTTAGTTTTTCATCCAATTGTCCCAGATGGTGAGGATGTGGGGCCTGTGAAGGTCTCTCTCCTCCCTGCCCCACCAGCTCCTTGCAAACTCTGCCCCATCTTTCCGCTGCTGCCATCCCAGTCCAGTCCACTTCTGTTTGGTTCTCCCCATCATGAGAGCAATGGGTGGTTTGAGTCAGTTGAGGGGTGCTAGATTTATTTCCAAATAAACTTACCATTCCTTTCTGAAACAAGGTCAAATCTCTGGACAAACTCTGTTCTGCTCCTGGCTTGGTCCTGGCCTGCAGTTTGGTGTGGATTGGTTTTGGTCATCCTTTTGTCAGTTTGGTTCTTATTTCTCGGCTTTACCAGATCCAAATTGGAGACTTTCTGAGATTGTGTTCCAGGCAATTTTGTACCCGTGAATTAGGAGCTCCAGAGACGCGGTGGCTCAGTGGCTACTGAGCTTGTCAATCGGCAGTTCGGTGGTTCGAATCCCTAGCGCCGCATTACAAAGTGAGCTCCTGTTACTTGTCTCAGCTTCTGCCAACCTAGCAGTTCAAAAGCATGTAAAAATGCAAGTAGAAAAATAGGGACCCTTTTGGTGGGAAGGTCATAGCATTCCGTGCGCCTTTGAAGGCATTTAGTTTTGCTGGCCACATGACCATGGAGACGTCTTCGGACGGCGCTGGCTCTTCGGTTTTGTAACGGAGATGAGCACCACCCCCTAGAGCCAGAAACAACTAGCACATATATGCGAGAGGAACTTATACTTACCTTATTAGGAGCTCCACTTGGGAATAGCTTCCTCCATTTTCAGGAAAATTGGGCTACACTGACCATCATTCCCACCTAGCAATCCTAGTGACTGGAAGCTCATGGGAATTTTTGTCTACCCTTTTGGAAGACACCAGACTGAGGCTGGTGTTGGCCTTTGGCAACTTTTTCTCTTTTGCAAAAAAAAAAAAAAAAAAGAGAATTCTCTTTTGCAAAAGGATCATTCAGAGAGCTGGATTTTATCAAGGGGAAAAGGGGACTGTTTTCCTGATTTTGTCCTTATCCTCATCCCCATGGCTGTCTGAAGACTCAAATTAGGGAATTCCTAAAAGTGTGTGTTTCAGAAACTCCTGCTGTTTTTCAAAGTGTGTGTGTGTATATTCTGTGAAGGCAGGGCACGTTGGCTGGCAGAGTTTCCCTGCAATCTGTGCTGTGTCCTATAAACTGAAAAGAAACAACAGAAATCCCTCACATTCTTTCTGTTTTAAACAAAATGAAAACAATCCAGGGTTATTCGCCTTCCCTTGAGTAACTGCTCCTAAACTGGTAAATTCTCTGCAACAAAGTATGAGAGAAAAACAAACAAACAATGGGAGCTTACAAACAACAAGGGAGTTTGGATAAAGTTGTGTTAAGTTTTGCTTCCTAGCAAATGCTACCTATTCTCTTGGCATCCTTTGCCATCACTCCCACCTACCCCCTCCCCACTCCCTGCCCCGCCAGCTTTCCTACAATTTAGCCCTGTGTGCGTGTCTGCTGAGGCAGAAATGGATGTTGTAAATTCAAAAGTCCTGTTTCACAGCTCATTGCACTGCTGTCTGGCTAGGAATGCATTCAAACATTTTCTAAAGCTGGGTGAGTTGTAGCCCTGGATGGAGAGCGAGATAAGTTATTAGTGCTGATTCAGAATGCCTTTCCTGTCCCAGAAAAAATATATATATATATATCTTGAATTGTAGGAGGGTTGAGGACAAAGAAATCTCTTTGTACTTTAAACATCCCACAATTTCTGGAATGGAATTGGGGAACCAGTATTATGTAGTGGTTAAAGTGCTGGCCTAGAAACCAGGAGACGGTGACTTCTAGTCCCATCTTACTCATGAAAGCTGGCTGAATGACTTTGGACTAATCATCAGAGATGGTGAATTCTAGTCCTGCCTTTGGCATGAAAACCAACTGGTGACTTTGGGCAAATCACCAGGAGACTGTGAATTCTAGTTTTATCTTAAGCATGAAAGCTGGCTGGGTGACTTTGGACCAATCACAAGGAGACTGTGAGTTCTAGTCCTGCTTTAGGCGTGAAACCAGGAGATTGTGAGTTCTAGTGCTGCCTCAGGCATGAAAACTGCTGAAGGGCTTTGGGCCAATCACCAGGAGATAGTGAGTTCTAGTCCTGCTTTCGGCAAAGTTTCCATGTTGTCTTCTTCGGAGTAACTCCGTGAATTGGGTCCCTCCAGTGGTAATCCAGCATGCTAACAATTACCCCCTTTAGCCTTAGGGGATCCTATAATGAGAAAGCAAGAGTGGTGGCAGTGCTTTTTAGAGATAGAGGAAGAGGCTCCCAGGTGTCCTACAGAAATAAAACTGGACGGACATCCATTAATTTTTAGATCATAGCACTAAAAGTAAATACAAATAATGATTCCTCAGCAGAAGGCCTCAAGGCCACCAGGCAATACTACCAAATTTATGTCCCTTGCAGAATTGCAACTATATTTGGATTATTCCCTAGGAAGGGCGTCTTTAAAATCCATTCCTGTAGTGTATGCATTTTGAAATCTTGATTTTTTTTACTACATTTGCATTGCTGGACAGACCCTGTTTCAAGGCTTCCCAAAAAATGGAAGGGGAAAAAAATCCAAAAGATAAGAGCCTCCTTTTACTCAGTGCCCAGAAACAATGCTTTCTTTGCTGTGGATTTCATGGGAGATTAGCTTATTTGCTCAGCTTCCTGATTCTTCTCTCCCAGAGAATTAGGCGACGGCTGCAACGTTTAGAAATACGTCCCATTCTTCTCCCCCAAACCTTGCTTTTTTTTTTTTTCCCCTTTCTGGATTTCTAATAAAAGAAGGTGGTGCAAAAAATCTCCTCCCATTTTATTTCAGTCACTAAGTTCAATGGATTTAAATGGTGCTCGGCCTTCCTATTCCAGCAAATATTCGAAATGTCTTGCCAAATTTTGTAAACTCCCTGTCAGGACAATAATTTGGGGTTCTCACTCAAGCCAGGGTTGCGTAAGAATAAATATAAATGAAATCCAGACAGCTGTAAGGAAAGGAGGATTATTCCCCCCAAGCTTTGCCTCTGGGGCAAGCTGCAGAGAAAATGGGGTACAGGAGGGTTGTTTTATTGGGGAGCTTGTCCGGGGTGTGGAAGTATGTGTACGTGCTGATTCTAGGGTGACATTTGAGGGGTGCGTAGACCTCGGAGAAGGGCTTGATTAAATCCAAGTGATGCAGATTGGGTCCCTTTGTGTGAACTGTGAGGGTTGTAATTAGGTTTACCTTGTATTAATTGAGTTTTGGGTGTTTGCTTGTCTGAAATATTTCTAACACGGTTATATGAATTAATACTTTCTTCCCCTGTCCCTGAAGCGAAAAATGAATGGGAAAAATGTACAGTCGCATTGATTTTCAGTGCAAAGGTAAAAAGGACTATCTCTTTTCCCCAAGCTGAAACTGGGGACAGTGGGGACCAAGGAAATACATTCCATAACCTGGGAAATATATGGGTAGTCTTCGAGTTACGACCATAAGGGAGCCCAAAATTGATGTTGTTAGTGAAAGAATTGTTAAGCGAGTTTGCCACATGCCAACGATTTTTCTTGACTCAGTTGTTAAGTGAATCATTGCCATTTGTTAAGTTAGGTTGTTAAGGAAATCAGGATGCCCTCTTGATTTTGCTGGTCAGAAGGTCACAAAGCGGATTATGTGATCCCCAGAATGCTGCAACCATCATAAATATGAAACAGTTTGCCAAGAGTCAGGATTTTTGATCGCACGATCACGGGGAATGCCACAATTTGCAAAGGTTGTAATTCTGCAAAGGTTGCAGAATTACAAAGGTTGTAATTCTGAAAAACGGGCATGAGTCCCTTTTTTCAGTGCCGTTGTAACTTTGAATGGTATTCTGACCTAGGTTTCCCCAAAAGCACGAAGCAGACTCCTTACCCCGACAAAACCTCTTTTATTTAGGTTGAAGTTAATTCCATTCCAGCAAAGTCCCGGCAAACAGTCTTTCATGAGATTTCACAACTACAGACCTTTAACAGACATTGAGAGTTACTGGGCCGATGTCTTCCAAGCGCCATGCTGTAGCAGCAATTACTTGGCAAGAAGTCAGGAATAGATCTTTACTCTAATGAATTGAACTAATTGTCTCCTGCAAACACCACTCCCCTTTCGCTCCTCTTTATTCCCTATGGGAGGGGTCATTCACCATCCACCTGAGCCTTTACTCCTGAGTCGACCCTTGTTCTTTAGCTGTTCCCTTCTTCTGGCAGCTCTGTGCATGCGCACACTGGGAACAGGCTCCAGCTGTTCTTCTGCCTCACTGATCTCCGACTCCAAAGGCAGCTGATAACTGTCAGATGGCCCTGACCCCATCTCTGCTTATGACGCAGAGCCCTCATTAGAGCCTTCCCCAGACTCCAGGACTGGCCCATGTTCCTCCCCAATCTCCTCACTGTCCAAGTCTGCCGCCAGCTACACTGTCTGCTGGCGCACCATTACAAAAGGTCACTCAGTAAACTGTTGTAAGCCGAGGACCACTTGTATAAGAAGAAGAGGCTTCCATAGGCCTCTTCTTCCATAGAATAGAGAAAGTTAAAAGCCACCACTTTTCTGATCGTCCTCAGATAATATGGAACCACAATTCCCTAAAATCCTAAATAAAATTGTGTCATCACCTCCGTGCCCCAGGAATAAAGCTTCAGGATTTAGATGAGCAAGCAAGGCATCTGCCATTGTTAGGGATTAAATGTTAGTCTGTATATTTTCACAGGGGCTCCATATTTTGTCATTCAAACAGCTCCTCACCGGAGGCAAAATAATGAGCAAAGTTTGAATTGGCACTCCCTCTTCAATTTGCAAATCCAATAGAAACAAAAATAATAACCCCCCCTCGGCTTTTGGTAGCCCCCAGGGTTGAAGATGTCATTCTTGGAGAACTCCTACCTTTGATGAAACCTTGCAGGTTTCGCTGCCAAGCAGAAGGTAGGATCTTGCCCGACAGAAGAAGAAAATAAAATTGGTCAGCTCAAACCACAGTTAAAATTAGCATTTTATAACAAACTCTCCCACCCACCCCCTCACACTAGCAAACCAACGGTGCCTATTTTTATCTCCGGCAAACCTTCTCCAGAAACAGATAATTATTACCTCCCTGCTGTTTTCCTCCAGATCCAAAGGATTTTAGGAAACATTTCTAAAACATTTCACTTTTGACACTCCCCCTATTTTTTTTGTACAATATATATATATATATATNATATATATATATATATATATACACACATCTCGTTGTGAGGTTGTTTCCACCTCGGGGTACCCAGGGGTTCCAAGAGGGAAACAGCAAAAGGGGTTCCCACCCAAAATCTCTGCATTTCAATGAGTCATGCAAAAATGGGTGTTTGTGATGGGTTGTTGGTAGCTCAAATCTTGTTTTCTTTCCTTCTTCAAAGCTTCTGGCCTGGAGCTTAAGCAGGTATTTTAAAACAAAATGTTGCTGCGTCTGTAGATTTCGGAGAGAGATTAGCCTGGGAAAGAGCTGGTAATTGGGTCCTTCACCTTAGGAAGATGAAGAGTTGATCCCGCAGTTGTTTTAAGAACATATGCCACTGCTTGGGCTAAAGATAATTACAAAAGGGAGGGGAAAAAAAATGCTTGCTCGATGCTGGCAGCTGAGCAAAAACTCAGCAATTGCTCGCACTCCTCGGAAGCGTCAGGTGAGAAGGAAAAAGTTTGGAAAAGCAGTTTTCTCGCCGCCAAGAAGATGCAAAGGTTAATTTGCGCTGGAAAGACCAAAGAGGATCTAATAGCCAAGGCCTACGGGCCAGATTCAGCTCGTGGGGTGTTTAGATCTGGCCCAAGGTGCCTTGCTGGGAACAGCAAAGGATCGGCCTGCGGTGCCTCTGCTTGTGAAAACGGAGTTTGGGAGGGCCGTGTGCGGCCCTGTTTTCACTGGCAGAGCGCTAGCGAAACAAACTAAAAAGAAAAGGAGAAACATTTTCCCCTTTTGCATTTGAGCATGCAAGAAGGGACAGGAAAGGAAAAAGGGAAGGAGGAAGGACAAAGGAAAAGAAGGAAAGAGGGGAAGAGCAAGGAAGGGAAAATAAGGAAAGGGGAAGGAAGAAGAAAGGAGAAGAAAGAAGGGGAGGGAGGGAAGGAGGAAGGAAGGAAGGAAGGAGATTATCATGAGAGGGAGGGAGGGTCTGAGGGAATCCTACCTTAGTGTTTGGCCACCACAGGTGCCTGCCACTCAACACCCACTCTGGCCACACCTACTAAGCCACACCTAAGTCCTCCCACTCTACCCCCCTGGAGGTCAAACACAACCCTGATGCGGCCCTCAATGACATCAAGTTGGACACCGCTGGTCTACAGGACTGAGGTTTCATCTTGTCCCATCCTTGTCTCCAACCTTGGCAACTTTTAATACTTGTGGACTTCAACTCCCAGGTTACCCCAGCATGGCTGGCTGGAATTGGGAGTCCGCAGGTCTTCCAACTCCAGCCAGGATGTCCACATGTTATAAAGTTGTCCACCCCCAGGTCATCAAGATTTGGACTCCTCTGCAGGGACAATGCTCTCCAGCCGAATGATTTAAGAGTACAGCTAGTCCTCCTTTAGCAACGGTTCAAATTTCTTTCTTTCTTTCTTTCTTTCTTTCTTTCTTTCTTTCTTTCTTTCTTTCTTTCTTTCTTTCGTTCTTTCTTTCTTTCGTTCTTTCTTTCTTTCTTCTCAATTTATTTATCTTACTACTGTAATTCCCAAACTTTTGGAGAGCTAGTATACTGTTCCAAGAAATACATTTATATTATTAACAATTCTGGTAAGTCACACAGGATCCTGAAGTCAATACATATCACAAAAAACATCTGCCAGTTCTATCTTGGTATAAGTCTAGTTCAGGATTTTTCTTTTTCTTTGTTTAAGTCATATTCAAATTTCAAATTTCTTCAAACGGTGTGCCCCATGGGTTACTAGCAGAGGCGGTATTCAGCTGGTTCTGACCGGTTCTGGAGAACCACCGGTAGCGGAAATTTTGAGTAGTTCAGGAAACCGGCAAATACTGCCTTTGACTGCCACCGCCAACCCCAACTATTCTCTGCCTCTCATTGAGTCCCAGCTGATCGGCTGGGTCTTCTTTGGTTGCCCTGCACAGGAGAACGGAGCTGCAAAGCAGGTTAGTGGGGTGGGGAGGGAGTGGAGATTTTGCAGTATCTTTCCCTCAGGAGTGGGGAGGGAATGGAGGTTTCTTTTAGGATAGAACATAATTCTTTGTTGGCCAAGTGTGATTGGACACACAAGGAATTTGTCTCCAATCACACTTGGCCAATAAAGGAAGGAATTTTGCAGTATCCTTCCCCTGCCATGCCCACCAAGACCTGCTCACCAAACTACACCATGCCCACAGAACCGGTAGTAAAAATGTTTGAATCCCACCACTGGTTACTAGGTCTCCATGATAACGCACCCTTCCACAGAACTCTTGTTTATCTCCAGAAAGGGATGACCTCACAAAATAAAATTCTTGGCCATATCAAGAAAGGTATTGTTGTTGTTGTTGTTATTTCATATAGCTGCTGAGGAAGCAGTTTGCAGAGATCCTGCCTGGAGGTAGGCTTTTTGGGGGGAGGACCTTCCTCCCCCTCTCTCCCCCAGGGTGATTCTTAGATAGGCTTTGAATCTCATGCACTCATTTCAGGATTTGTCTTCACTTCTACCTGTGGGCATTCCTTCATTTTCGAGGCTTGTGAGGGGTGGTCCCCTGGCTTAAATTTCCCCAGGAGATTTAATAGGATTTTTTTTTTTAAATTTCCCCTGTCCTAGGAGCGCGGGAGAAGAAGGGGAGAAGTCCTTTGAAGCCCTAAAAAGAAGAGGGGGTGGAAATTCCCACTCCCCTAACAGATGCTTGTGTTGGCTCTTGCTAAGCACATGCCATGTGGCTCTTCCCCAAAGTTTCCTTGGTTTCTATTCAGCTCCAATATCACGTCTTCTCTTGTGTGGTTTTTGTCCTCTCCTGGTAGGAGAGGAGAGTGTGTGCCTGACAGACAGTGCTCAGGTTGTGACCCCAATGGAGCCTGCCCGTTTGGGTNTGTGTGCCTGACAGACAGTGCTCAGGTTGTGACTCCAATGGAGCCTGCCCGTTTGGGTCGTAAGCAGAGGTGGGATTCAGCTGGTTCACACTGGTTCATACGAACCGGATGCCTATTTTACGTCTGGTTCAGCGAACCGATAGTTCCAACAATTGACTGCCCCACCTGCCTCTTCCCTCCTGGGAGTCTCCATGTGGCCCGATTTGGATGCCAGGTAAGTGCCGAGGTGGAAGCTCAGGGAGTGCAAAAAATGAGCCTCCCGGAGGATCAGGAAGGCCAGAGAGGGGCCTTTTTGGGCTTCCAGAGGGCCTCCAGGGCCCGGGGAGGACAAAAGCAGTCCCCCTACCATGGTTCAGGAGGCTGACTAGGCCACGCCCACCATGGCCACACCCACCATGGCCATGCCCACCCAGCAACCGGGCAGAGAACCCATTGCTCAAAGTTTTGAATCCCACCTATGGTCGTAAGTCGCAATGCTTGTGAAATGGTTGGGTTTTGCGATCAGGCTAGCTTTACAATATTTTGTGTGTGTGTATGTGTGTGTGTGTGTGTGTGTGTGTCGGTCTTTAAATGAGCATGGCAGTCGTAAGTGTGAGCATCCCAGGTTGTAACGTGAACCAGTTTTTTGCTACGGTGCAATCTCAGAAATAAAGGCCCGTTGTCTGCAAAATTGTCTATAAAATGTGGTCCTGTCATCACCCTGGGATGCTACTAATGGACGTAACTGCAGTCCAGGTGCCGAGTACCTGAAGAGGAGTCATGTGACCACAGGTGGCAGGACTACAGTCCGGATTGGATCCGGGTCCATAAGTCCCTTTTGAAGCAGCGGCCCGTAATTTTGAACGGTCATGAGTTGAGAATGACCTGCATTCACCATTCATGCAGAAATCTTATCACAGGTCAGTGCTCAGCCCACTGAGGTTGCTCGGGGTTGGGGTTTTTGTTCGGGTATTTTCCCACATCATTATAGTTGTGCTTTTAAAGTTATAGCAACGTTTTGGCAGAATCTCATCTGCCATCATCAGGCTTCACAATATACAATATTGTGTATACACAATATACACAATACACAAGCCTGATGATGGCAGATAAGATTCTGCCGAAACGTTGCTACAACTTTAAAAGCACAACTATAATGATGTGGGGAAATACCCGAACAAAGCTGAATACCATATACATATACATGTATGCTGTCAGCTTCCTTCAGGAATTATACCATGTCATTATAGTTTGTGCTTTTAAAGTTGTAGCAACCGTTACATACCATATACATATACGTATACGATACGTATACAATATATGCAGCACAACATACATATACATATACATATATATATAATATTTGTGCTGTTCAGCTTCCTTCGGGTATATCCCAGGTCATTGTAGTGCTTTTAAAGTTAATAGCAACGTTCAGCAGAATCCTCATCTGCCGAAACGTTGCTACAACTTTAAAAGCACTACAATGACGTGGGATGATACCCGAAGGAAGCTGAACAGCACACCTGTAAGTACCCGCGAAAACTTAAAAAAACAAATATTTATATATATACATTAATGAGCTGTCTTTTGTAAAGCTGTGCTAATATCTAACAGGATTAGTTTGGTTTTTTTGTTTTTATTATTATTCAATGGATTAATATTCGGTGAACGTACCGGTTTTATTTCTGAACATGGTAATTGTGGATCAATATAGCCTACATAAGGCAAAGCTCCAAAAAATGTGTAAAAGCAGGACAAGAAGAGCAGAAAGTTTAAGAGGCAGTGATTTAAACCAGGGGTCTCCAATCTTGGGAACTTTAAGAGTTGTGGACTTCAACTCCCAGAGTTCCTTTGCTGGCTGAGGAACTCTGGGAGTTGAAGTCCACAAGTCTTAAAGTTGCCAAGGTTGGAAACCCCTGATTTAAACAATGCCTAGTATCCCATGATTCCTTGTTCTTGGCAAGTATTGGCAAGGCTTCGTGACGTCACAAGCCTCCTCCCTGTTGGCCAGGCTTGAAGAGGAAGGCGGGGTTTGATTGCTGCAGCCAATCAGGCTTCAGGACGTACGTTTTGCTTTGCCAGACTTTGGCAGCGAGTCTGGCAATAATGTGTTTTTTCAGCTGACTGTGCTTTAGAGCTTCCCATGACACGACACTCTCCGAAGTGAGCTTAAACTCTTGAGTTGGTTTCATTAAAAGGCCTTTTTGGTCTTTCTGCAACACAACCTTTCTCCTTTCAGCCCACTTCTGAATGGGTGCTGTCAGAACAGATATTCAGTTCACAGCCCGTCTTTGGAGGTCTTCTAGTCCACCCCTCCTCCCCCCGCCCAAGCGGGAGACCCTATACCATTTCAGAGAAGTGGTTGTCCAATCTCTTTAAAAACTTCCAGTGATGGAGAAGGGAGGGGGGAAAAGAAGGAAGGAAGGAAAAAAAGAAAGAAAGGAAATAACAGAGTTGGAAGGGACCTTGGAGGTCTTCTAGTCCAGCCCCTTGCTCAGACAGGAAACTCTACACCACTTCAGACAAATGGTTGTCCAGTCTCTTCTTAAAAGACTTCCAGTGTTGAAGCATTCACAACTTCTGGAGGCAAGTTGTTCCACTGATTAATTGTTCTCACTGTCAGGAAGTTTCTCTTTAATTCCAAGTTGCTTCTTTCCTTGATTAGTTTCCACCCATGGCTTCTTGTCTTGCCTTCAGTTGCTTTGGAGAATAGCTTGACTCCCTCTTCTTTGGGGCAGCCCCTGAGTTACCAGAAGACTGCTATCATGTCACCCCTAGCCCTTCTTTTCATTAACTAGATCCGTGATGGCAAAACTATGGCATGCAAGCCACAGGTGGCAACGCAAAGCCATTTGTGCTGACACGCGAGCCGCAGGCAAACTTACCTCACTGCACATGCGTGTGCCTCACAGCTGATTTTTGGCTTATTTGAGACCTTTTTTGGTTTGAGGTCAGCTCCTGCAGCCTTTGCAGGATGAAAAATAGGCCCGTTTTCATCATTTCCTGTAATGCCGGAAGTGACGAAATGGGCCTATTTTTCGGCCTGCAAAGCCTGCAGAAGCTGACCTCAAGCCTAAGGGGCTGAAAATCAGCTGGGAGGTGCAGTGAGGTAAGGGAGTAGTGTGTGTGTGTGTGGGGGGATTGTGAGCGCATGTGCAGGGGGCGTGGGGGAGGCGCGCGCATTGCCTTCTGGATGCTGGCATGTGAGCACACGCATGCAAGCGCACACACAGTTTTCGGCACAGGAGCCCAAAAAGGTTAGCTACCACTGGACTAGACATACCCAGTTCCAGCGACTGTTCTTTACATGTTTTAGCCTCCAGTCCCCTAATCATCTTCGTTGCTCTTCTCTGCCCTCTTTCTGGACCCTCAACATCTTTTTATATATATATTGTGGCAACCAAAACTGGATGCAATATGCCAAGGGTGGCCTTGCCTAACCAGGGCATCACCAACACAAATCAAAGCAAAGCATTTCTTTTAAAATAGCACTGGGAGAATTAAGACACAAGACGGGCCCGGTGGACGGTTGTAAAATCTGTAAAGTTTTATTTGCCTTCCTTCTTCATATAAAAACGGAAAGCTAAGAACTGGCCAGGGTGCGTTTAGTTTTCACCAGGTTTACTCGGGGTCGGTTCGAGTCCCAGAGTCGCCTTTCTGAGCAAGCTGTGGTTGTGTTGGGAGTGATCGCAATTTACCTTAAGGGCAGGTCAGCTTGCATTAGCTCCCTGTCTGTAATGGGGTTGAGCTTTCCTTGCCGATGGCCTCTGGCAAGAGGCTTCCCAGTCCAGGAGCCTTCAGAAGATGACAGCATTAAAAGGAGGAGGAGGAGGCTAGGGATTGGGAGGTGTGTGTGTGTGTGTGTGTGTGTGTGAATGTCCCGCTGTCCAGTCCCTCACGGGTGGAGGAGATACTGGTTTGTCTGCTTGCTTTGGGGTTGCATTGAAAATAGGAGGCAGGAAGGAGGAGTGTTAGGTATGCTGGATGCCTCGAGTTAGATGTTTTTAAAAAGGGGCAGATGAAAATATAATAATATGCTATGTAATATATTATAATAATGTAATGTGATAATTTAAAAAAAAGTAGGAGAGAGAGTCTTCCCAGGGTCAGCTGAGGTCAGACATGACATGTCTCTGGAAAAAGTGGTGAGATTCAGCCTGATCTTATGTTTTCTTCCTTCCTTCCTTCCTTCCTTCCTTCCTTCCTTCCTTCCTTCCTTCCTTCTTTCCTTCCCTCCCTCCCTCCTCTTCTCCTCCTGCCTTCCTTCCCTATTTCCTTCATTTCCTTCCTTCCTTCCCTCCCTCCTTCTCCTCCTTCCTCCCTCCCTCCCTCCTTCCTNCCCTCCCTCCTTCCTTCCTTCCTTCCTTCCTTCCTTCCTTCCTTCCTTCCTTCCTTCCTGATTTCATTAAATTTTTATCCCGAGTTTATTATGTTTATAAACCAATCTTAAATCACTTCCCTTCCCCCCAGTCATGTTTTAACTTTTCAACGGTCCCTAAAGGAATGGTTGTAAGTCAAGGAGTGACGGATTCTGCTGTTTCTGTTTGTCTCCAGAGGAGTTCAGCTTGGCCTTGTATTCTCAGGTCAGCAGTGGAGACGTTTATAAAGTAAAGGCAATTCTTGGCCAAAGTCCCTCTTTCCCTACGAGATGTTCAAAACAAAAGTCTTCCTGCCTTTTCGTTTTCAGAGAACGGTTCATTGGTGATATCCGTGTTCCTATTCCATTCAAAAACCGGGCCCAAATTGGTCATTTGGCCGCGAGAAAATTTTGGACATCTTTCAGAAAGATTTGTAAATCTTGTTTAATAAATTGCTGGAACCTGGTGGAGAGCAGATGCTGAGTTTGGTAGCTGGTAAACGTAGAGGGTGGGACACTCTTGGCATTGAATCTGATCAGGAACATAGAACATAGAGAAGAACAGAGTTGGAAGGCACCTTGGAGGTCATCTAATCCAACCCCCCTGCTCAAGTGGGAGAATCCATTCCAAATATGAACCTCTACCTAGGATCAAACTCACAGCCTCCTGATTGTGAGGCGAGAGCTCCACAAGATGAGATGGGGTGGAGATCAACTTAAGCGAGGGCCTTCTCTTTGTGGGTCATTTTTAGTTGTGGCTGTGAGCGCATCGATCGCATCGCTTGCTTTTGTCTATTTTTAACCGAGGTTCAGTGCCCTCATTTGGATTGTGTGGATGGATGCTGTTGGGCAGCAGAATGCCAACATCGACCAAAACACACCCTGTGTTTGTACCCACCAGGAATCCGCAGGGATGTTTTGAACTGGCCACTGGTTGGTCGGACATCCGGGGCTCCAACTGGGATGGGGAACTGAACCGTATTCCAGGAAGTCCTCGACTTATGACCACAATGGAACCCAAACATTTCTGTTGCTAAGCGAGGCAGTGGTTAAGGTCCCTTGTTTTACGACCTTCCTTGTTGCAGTTGCTCAATGAATTAGAGCAGTTGAGTTAGCTGCAGAGTTGTTTAAATGGATCATGGCAGTTAAGTCAGCCACACGGTCGTTAAATGAATCACTGCAGTTCAGTGAGCCATGCGGTTGTTAAACGAATCACGGCAGTTCAGTGAGCCGCGCAGCCGTTATATCAGTCACGGCAATTCAGTTAGNTGTTAAACGAATCATGGCAGTTCAGTGAGCCGCGCAGCCGTTATATCAGTCACGGCAATTCAGTTAGCCACACGGTTGTTAAATGAATTTTGACCTTGCTTTGCACGAAGGTCGCAAAAGGGAATCACGTCACCTCTGGGACACTGCAGCAGTCATAAATCTGAGTCAGTGGCCACGCCTCTGAATTTTAAACGTGTGATTAAGAGGATGCTGCAACAGTCATGAGTGTGAAAAACAGTCATGTCACTTTTTTCTTCAAACAGTCCCTAAACGGAACGGTCATATGTCAAGGACCACCTGTATTTTCTCTTTTGGGTGGGAGATTTCCTGGGATTTCCGTGATGGGCAACCCACCATGTTCTGAAAAAAACAAAAAAGGTTGTAGCAATCCAGTCTCTATCAGGGGTCTCCAACCTTGCAACGTTAAGGCTTGTGGACTTCAACTCCCAGAATTCTCCAGCCAGCATGGGGAATTCTGGGAGTTGAAGTCCACAGGTTTTAAAGTTGTCAAGGTTGGAGACCCCTGGTCTATATTACTGTCAAGGAAAGGAGGAACAGTGTGTGACTCTGGAGAACACTTTGTGTTGTGGGTCACCGGGACCCAGTGCAGACGGCAGCGGACTCTGACAGTGACGGCAGCGGACTCTGACAGTGGGGAAGAACGGGGATCAGTGCAGGGCTCTGGGGAAGACTAGGACGAGGGTCCTGCGTCCGATTCAGAGATGGGGCCAGGACCATCTGAGAGAGGGGTGCTTACTCTGGAGCCTCTGGAATCTGGCAGCAGGAGGCAGAGGAACGGGGGAGCCTGTTTCCAGTAGGTATGTGCACAGAGCTGCTAGGAGGCAAGAGCAGCTGAAGGAGCAACTCGGGAGTAAGGCTGGGAGGTGATTGCCCCTCCCATAAGGGATAAAAGACAGGCAAAGATGACAAAACCTTTGCAAGTCGTTCATTCAGTTCAGATTCATTCTTCAAGCTCTTTGTACTTCGGTTGGTTAAAAAAAAAAGGATAAAGTAAACTGTGAAGACAATAACCGTCGGGATCACAGGAAAGAAAGGTGGGTGCTTATCTCGAGGGACTGTTTGAGATTCATGACCGGCTGGGAATGAAAACAATTCCCAGCATTGCAATAAAATAAGACTTGTTTTTAAAATAAGCATGTGCATAACTACGGTCTAGGAAGCCTTGGTCAGGACACTTTGATTGGAGTTTAAATCCAAAATCAGGATGCTGAAATTTGGGGGGCTCAAGGGAGGGGCTCAGTGTGATGTTCCACATTCGGTGTCAGAATCCTTATGGACCACAAGCTGGGAACCAAGTCCTGGAACAGCGATCTATCTATCGGAGAGAATCTTTGGCACATATTTGGGGGAAGAAAAAAAAAATAGCTTTCTAAAAATAGAGGCGGAGAAAAGAAATGGCTCCAGGATTAGAAGAATCTGCCTTCCTAGCTAAATGCTTCAGGGGTTTAACTCCAATTTGGGGAGGCTGTTTTTAACTCTCCCCCGCCAAAAAAATAGTCACCGGGCTATTTTTTTGGCTATTTTAAGGAAAGAAGGATGGACAGCTTCTCAGATAAGAAAAATGCTTACATCTTCTGAAGTTATTTTGGTGTGCAGGAACTGGGATTTTATTTTTCTTCTCTTAAGTATGTCTAAACAACCCCACCTCGTTTTGCCTCTTTTTGCTGATTCTTTGGTGGTGGGGGGTATATTTATTTTTGGCATGAATATGCTGTTTTTCTTATTCCCCTGTCCACCCGGGGAAAAATATCTGGGAATGGCTTACTCTTCCTTTGGTCCAGCCAAAGAATGCACTACGGCCCAGGGCGAGGTTTTAACCAAGAATTTTGGCCAAGGAGGGAGGGGTAAAAAAATCAAGTTCTTTTGAGCTTTCCATCTTTTGGCTTATGGTTTCTTCTAGGCTCAGGATTTTTTTAAAAACTTTTTTTATTAAGTTATTAAGTATTATAAAATACAAAAGTAAATAAAAGAGCAGTGAGGAGGGAAGGGAAAGGAGAAAGAGAAGTAAGGAAAGGTAGGGAAAAGGAAAGAAAAATGAAGGATTTACTTCTGACTCTCTGTTGTGGTAGGCAACGGAGCCTAATCGTAGTTTAGTGTCGAAAAAAAAAAAAGGGTATTATACTTTTTCAACAAAGGTATTTCTAGATAACATCATCATTTTTATACCATCCTTTCAGTGACTGAACGGAGCACAGAGTTTCCTGGCCAGATGCCCTTCCTGTCACCAATGCGGAGGGGTTTTTTTGTCCAGCAGATACATTTCTCAGTGTGCCCAGAGAGAGAAATGCCTCTACCTAGGATTGAACTCATAATAATAATCCACATAATCCCTTGCGGGGTGGAGTGTAGGTAACTGAATGGAGCTGAGTGTTTTAATGGCCAGATGCCCTTCTTGTTGCCAATGTGGAATTTTATTCAGCAGATATATTCTCAGTGTGCCTAGAGAGAGAAATACCTGCCCCTACCTAGGATCGAACTCACAGCCTCCTGATTGTGAGGTGAGAGCTCCACCTCTGGGCCACTGCACCACTTATAAAGATTTATCTATAAAACCCAAAGTCAAAGTTACATTCTTCTCCACATCCAGCATGAAATTCAGACGTGCTTCTTTTAGGCTCGGGTTGATTGTAGTAGGATGAATTACAGACTAATATTTTTTTTTCCGCAGTTCCACATACAAGTTAGCCTCAACTTAATCACCATTCGTTTATGGACTGTTCAAAGTTACAACGGCACTGAAAAAAGTGATTTATGACCGTTTATCACATTTCCGACTGTTGTCAGGATTCCAGCAGTTACTCCAATTAAATCATGAACCTCAAGCCATATTCCGAAAACTGAAAAGGATTTATTTGAAGTTAACATTCTACGTCTGGCATAAGCCTTAGCATAGCTGACTCTGAGATATGTAATTCACTGTCACCCTTGATCCTGCTTTCCCACCCACCCCTCTGGGTGTATCATCCAATGAAAAACGTTCATAGCCAAGAGTCATCAATCATGCTCTCCAATTAGATTTTTTCATGGCAGAAGCTTCAGTCATCTAATCAGTCTTTGAAGAAAATATGAATGGAATGTACTTTCGATTCCACACTGCTGCCTGCTCTTTGAAACTCCCCCCCCCTTCTTTCTGTTGTCAACTATAAAATGTGTATACAAAATGTTTTATGAGTTGACAGTTGTAGCATCCCCATGGTCATGTGATCAAAATTCAGATGCTCGGCAACTGGCATGTACTTATGACAGTTGCTGTGTCCTGGGGTCATGCCAGTGAACAAGGTCAATGGTGACACCAGATTCACTTAACTGTGTTCAGGTAGTCCCCAATGTACAACAGTTCGTTTAGTGGCGGTTCAAAGTGAGGACTGCACCGAAAAAGGGCTTGTGACTGTTTTTCACACTTATGACCATTGCAACACCCCCCATGATCCTGTGATTTACATTCGGAGGCTTGGCAACCAGCTCATAGTTATGATGGTCGCAGTGTTCCAGAGGGGGAATGGTTTCACATGATTCCCATTTGTGACCTTCCGGCGAGCAAAGTCGAAGGGGAAGCCAGATTCACTTAGCAACGGTGTCACTAATTTAACAACTGCACCGATTCCCTTAACAAATGTGCTTCTTGTTAAATAAGACAGGAGAACATTTAAAGAAAAATGTAATAAGCTATCATATGAAACATAATTTTATAAAATAAGAGTAATGAATATAGAAATTAAATAGGAATATGGATAACACTCTTAAATAACGGATGAGAATATTTAAAGAAAAAATGTAATAAGTAATATGATACGAATCTGGATATGAAAGCTGAGTTTGTAATCATGATCACGTTTGTATTGAAATGTGGAAACCTGGAACCACATTGTTCACCTAATGAGATGTTTTTAAAAGATAAAAAATAAAAAAAATATTAAAACAAAAACAAATGTGGTCATACGATGGGGCAAAACTCACTTAATGTATGTCTCACTTAGTAACAAAAATGTCAGACTCAATGGTGGTCGAAGAGAGTTGGCAATGCTCCAGAAATTTGACTTCCAATCATCAAAACATCTACCAGTGATGGCTAACCTTTTCGTTGTCATGTGCTGAATGTGCGCGCATGTCGCCTGCACATATAATGCAATGCTCTCGCGGCCCCCTGCCCCCTGCAAATGCACATGCGTCTCCCCCATGCACCCCTCCCCCTGTGCATTCGTGGCAGATACCTGACAATCAGGGGTAAGATTCAAATTTTTTAACAACCGGATTAGGTGGTGGGCGTGGCTTGGTGGTCATGTGACTGGGTGGACATGGCTTAGTGGTCATGTTATTGGTTGGGTGCGGCCAACTCAATATCAGATCGAGGCATGCATCTCCTCACCTGGCCTCTCATGATTTTGGGGATACTGCAACAGTTGTAAGTGTGAAAAATGGCCATAAGTCACTTTTTTCAGTGCCATTGTTACTGGCTGGTGGGAGGCATGCACGCATGTGCAGTGGATCTGTTCCAGGTGATGGTTCACCTGCAGACAGAAATGGCGGNCAATCAGCTGGCTGGTGGGAGGCATGCACGCATGTGCAGTGGATCTGTTCCAGGTGATGGTTCACCTGCAGACAGAAATGGCGGCTCTGAGTGCCACTTCTGGCATGCGTGCCATAGATTCACCATCATGGGCAAATACATTTTATACTTGCATAAGTGCACCATCGTTTCTACCATCCCTGTCCTGTTGTCCCCAATTATTAGTTCCTATTTCTTGTATTTAAACTAAACCCTGATTCACATGGCACCGCGGATTGCAATGCCTCAGCTGTTTCACTCACCGGGGCTGCAGCAGAAGGCAAGTCTTAGAGCTGAAAATGGGTGGTTTTCAAATGCTGCGTGCATGTGCAAAGTGTGCACTCACCAAACCGGTTGTTACACTGGTTGAATCCCACCCCTGCTTAACCCTCAGTGATTCACTTAGGAACTGGGAAGAGAAAGATCATAAGATGGAGGAAAACTCACTCAACAATGCTTAGCCATGCTTAGAAACGTCGGGCACAATGGTGGCCATAATTCAAGGACTTCCTGTAGTAGTGGAGAAGTAAGGAGACAGTTACTTTCCTGGTGTGGAGACAATAACTTGATCCTCAACATCAATGAGAACAAGGAGCTTGTAGCGGACTATAGAAGGAACAGATCCTACATCGAGCCATTGCTTATCAATGGAGACTGAGTAGAGCAAGTGGCCAGTTTTAAGTTTCTGGGTGTTTCCCTAAAAGAGGACCTGACCTGGGGTGCCCACATTGTAGCCCCGGTCAAAAGGACCCAGCAGAGATTATACTACCTGAGGCTTCTCAGAAAACAACAACGGAATGAAAAACTGCTGGTGACCTTCTACCGCTGCACCGCAGAGAGTATCTTAACTTACTACACCTCTGTATGGTTTGTCAGTTGCACAGTGGCAGATAGGAAAGCACTCCAGAGGGTGAACATCATTGCTCAGAGGATCATTGGTTGCCCTCTCACCTCTCTGGAAGAGATTTCTAGTTTCCGCTGCCTTAAGAAAGTTCAAAACATTCTCAAAGATCCATCTCATTCTGGGAACCCTTTTTTTTTTTTTTTGAACTATTACCATCTGGCAGATGGTACAGAATAATAATAAAAACAAGGACAAATAGGCTGAAAAACAGCTTCTATCCCAGGGCAGGAACTCCATTGAATTCTACTGTATAGTGCAATATTAATGCAATATCAGGGGTTTTCAATTCAATTGTATTGAATGTGAAGGATGTGTGTTTGTGTTTATTTTCATAGTCATAATGTACACTGAAGATGGTATTTAATTTCGTTGTAAGAAGGCGCCATGACAAGAAAGTAAACTAAACTTTTTTTAAAAAAACTTATCAGGTGAAGTGAAGGTAACTGGCTAAAAAACGTTGACCGCAGTATTTCCTTTTCATTATTCCTTGGAATTCAAGTTCGACGTTGCGAAAAGCTGACAATTATTGTTCTTGGACCAAAAATTCTTCCTTACTTGCGTTTGGTGTGTTAGAGAATTTATTTAGCTCTGGAAGGTGCCAGTTAAAACTTCCAACGTGTTTGACCTTTGAGAGTCAAATAATACAAAATAGTATCTTTTGGACTCTTTCCCAGCAGAGAGAAGCCAGAAATAGATTCACGTTCACCCCTGTACAGGTAGCCTTTGACTGACAGCTGTTTGTTTAGCGGCCATTTGAAATTAGAATAGCACAGGAGGAGGGAAGAAAAAGGGATTGATGCAGAAAATAAAAATATCGTAAAATCAGATCCGGCCATAGAATGACTTGCTTTACAAACTATCCCGACTTTTGACCAAAATCATGTTTCTTGCTTATGGTTGGCAGTCGAGAGCTATTTGTAAAATAAGGGCAGAAAGGGAGTCTTCAGTTTACGACTGCAGCTGGGCCCAGAGTTTCAGTTGCTAGGTGAGGCAGTTGTTAAATGAATTTGATTTTCAGCACAAAAGTGTGATGACCCGGGGCTTAGCACAAAGGCAACACTGTCAGAAAATCAGGAGTCCCTTTATTAGTGCCAACTTTGCCCCCAATGTCCTGGTTACCTTCTGGCTGGAGAAAAACTCCCCCAGGAACAGGCTTTGGTTGCAGAGAATCAAGTGCAAAACCTAGTCAACAAAAAGTGTAACTTAGTCCAATCAAGGCAAATTGAGGTCATTAGTCTGATAGGGCAGGCGCAAGAATTCCAGACT
This sequence comes from Laticauda laticaudata, assembly GCA_004320025.1. NCBI lineage: Eukaryota > Metazoa > Chordata > Lepidosauria > Squamata > Elapidae > Laticauda > Laticauda laticaudata. The sequence continues at coordinate 26,067 of BHFT01016281.1, forward strand.
TCCAGAGGTGAAAGCATGGCAATAACACAACATGGTTGGGGAGACACTAGGAAGCACAGGTAAGCAAAGTCAACACAAAATAAACTCATGTTTGCTCCTAGCAGCTGCCACACTTAACATGTATCACTTTTAAACTTTCATTCCTAGGTGTGGCTAATGATGGGAATCAGGGCCCTTTCCTCCCCTGTAAACTACGCAAACCATGTTGCTCCCTTCTTCATTCTTCCCTGTGTGCCCTAGGATGAAGAGGGGGTGGGCCTGGGTCTTCCTCTGAACTTCCTCTCCCTTGTTCTATCTCTCCCTGCTCTGCCCAGTCAGACTTTGCACTTCCCCAGTTTCCTCCACAGCTAATGGAGCCACACTCCCACTCCCTGTCAGCTGTTTGTCTTCCTCCTCAGATTCAGAATCCGACAGGGGCATGACACAAAAGTAAAAGAAATATCTCTTTGTGGATTTCCCCAAGCATGCAGCTGTGGGGGTGGGAGGGGGAACCAGTGAAATACATTCCATAACCCGGGAAATACAGGGGTAGTCCTTGGGTTATGACCACACAATTGAGCCTAATATTTGTGTTGCTAAATGAGACGTTTGAATTTCACCCCATTTTATGAGCTTTCATGCCATCATTGTTAAATGAATTGCTGCCGTGGTTAAGTGAGTAACATGGTTGTTAAGTGAGTCTGGTTTCCCCATTGATTTTGCTTGTCAGAAAGTAGCGAAAGGTAAATGCTGTGACCCCAGGGACAATGCAACTGTCATAAATGCAACTCAGCTGCCAAGTGTCTTGAGTTTTGATCACGTGAGCGTGGGGGTGCTGCAATGGTCGTAAGTGAGAAAAACTGTTGTAAGTCACTTTTTTCAATGCTGTCCTAACTATGAATGGTCACTGTTTTAAGTTGAGGGCTACATGACCTTGTTGGTGTGGATGGGTATGGAGGTAAGAAAAGAGGAATGTCCTCTGGATTTCAGCTCTCGGGCAGAACGCTCCAGCGTGGGTCTATGACAACTCACTTTGGCCAACTCACCATGGCCCAACTCACAACAGTCAATTGATCATGGTCAACTCAATGATCAACTCACTATGGCCAATTCACAATGGTCAATTTGCCATGACCACAATGGTCAATGGCCAATGGTCAATTTGCCACGGCCAATTCACAATGGTCAACTCACTGTGGCCAACTCACAATGGTCAATTGGCCATGGGCAACTCGCTGCAGGAAAACTCACTGCAGGACAAGGGTTACACTGATATCAAATAAATGTTGGAATAGTTTGATTAAAGGAAGGATTGCAAAAGGAGGGACAAAATGAACAACAAAAATTAAAACCATTTTTAAATTCTAAATGATTACATTGAATTGATCAATTGTCCTGCGGTGAGTGGCCATGGCAAGTCCTCCCAGGGTGAGTTGGCCATGATGAGTTGGCCTCAGTGTGTTGGCTGTAGCAAGTCGTCCCATTCCATCCAGAGTGTATCCCAAAGAAAGGGCAGAGAAATGGCATTTTCACATCGAGTTGCACACTCTCTCTCACACACACACAAACCCAAGGAAGCACATGGAAAAAAAAACCCTTTGTCTGTTCCAATGGTAGAGTTTCCTGTCCCTAATCTTTGCCATCTGCTCTGTCTTTCCTGGCTTTTTCCAGCAGCTCTGTCAGAGCTAGGAAGGGTGGGGGGAGGAGGAGGAGGGGAGAAGGACTGAGACTTTGCCACAAGAAAGAGGCCAACGAAACAAACGTAAGATGATGCAAATTGCTGATCATCTTCTTTCGGCTTAGAAAGAGCTGCAACCGCAAGAGTGTAACTCAAGCTGTTTACCGGGCGTTGTTACCTCCAGACAGCCGGGGTTACACCCTGGTGATTATCCTGATTAACAGTGGCACCTCCGGCAGTCAAAGGGGACTCACAGGTTATCTAATTTTAGAGGATCCCAGAAGAACTCTGTGGCTGGCTCATCCTGGAAAACCATGGTTGAAAAGAGACAGGCCACTTTTGGGAAGACAACAAAGCCCATATTTTGTACCGAGAGGATTGCTGGTTTGAAAGAAGAGTTGAAGAGGCCATCTAGGTCCAAATTATACAAACAACTACACACAAGCACACACCCCCTGCATGCCATCACTTATTAAACAACTAATTCCCCCAACACTGTCAAACTTTTTACTAAGACTGCATTATGATGATTCTTCTCATCCTTCCTATTACTGTCTCCTTCCCCTTATGACCATAAAACCGTGGGTGCCTTTGGGTATCTTTAGGATTAATAATTTGCTGTTTTGTTTTAGATTTTCCTAGGATGTATTTTGAATTGCTTATTTAGTATTGCGCTAGATGACTATCATGTAGTGTTTTATCCTTATGCGTGTTGTGATGGATGTATTTATTTATGTACATTGAGAGCTTATGCACTGAAGACAATTCCTTCTGATTCCAATCACAACTTGCCAATGAAGAATTCTACTCTACTCTACTCTACTCTAACTACTACTCTAACTCTTACTCTTAACTCTAACTCTCTCTACTCTACTCTACTCTACTCTACTCTACTCTACTCTACTCTACTCTATTCCCGGAAGGATGAGAGGAATAGAATAGAATAGGGAAAGAACAAATGAATAGAATGGAATGGAAATACCCTTCAGCACTGCATTCTAATCACTGCGCCACCATGGCCATATCTTATCAAAAGCGATGCAGTTCTCACCAATTTTAGTAAGAACATTCAGTAAGGACAAAAATGATCACCAGGTAGTACACTTTCACTCATTACCTATTAAATGGAGCCTCATGGCCAATCTAGCACCGACCTGCACCGATTTAATTTAAACATGTTTGAGAAGTCTTTCATGTTTCTTAACCTGCCTCTCATTTACTTCTTAGGTTACAGAGTCCTGGCGATAGAGCTGACTTCTAAAAATATCAATCCAGTGGTGGAAGAATTTCGACGTAAGTGTGGGACGAGCGGAAGAGCATTGCCATATCCTAGTCAGTGTCTGGCATGGCTCCCTCTCCGCAGCCATGTTTGGGTGTGTGTGTGTATGAAAAATCCAGTTGCATTGGGAAGACACAACCTTGTTCTACCTTAACCCAGCACCTGTCTCCACTTCGCCTTGTGACACCTGTTGTGTGTATGTGTCTTTGCAGAGGCCGAACTGTCCTGCATTATTGCTGCCACCAAAACAGCGAATCCCAGGATCGAATGGAAGAAAATCGGCAGCCAAGGCACAACCTACGTATATTTTGACGGCAAGGTGCAAGGTAAGAAGCTTCTGGAGGCTCTCTCTGGGGCTTTAGGACCTCATTTGCTCTGGGGGTGCCCAAGATTTAGGAGCAATTTTGGAAGGGGTGCTGGTGGGGACCAGAGGTGGTATTCAGCAGGTTCTGACCAGTTCTGGAGAATCACCAGTAGTGGAAATTTTGAGTAGTTCGGAGAATCAGCAAATCCCACCTCCAACTGGCCCCACCAACCCCATCTCTTCTTTGCCTCCCATCGAGTCCCAGCTGCTGGGCTGGGTCTTCTTTGGTTGCCCTGCACAGGAGAACGGAGCTGGAAAGCAGGTTAGAGGGGTGAGAAGGGAATGGAGATTATACAGTATCCTTCCCCCTGCCACACCCACCAAGCCATGCCTACCAAACCACGCCCACAGAACCGGCAATATAAAAAATTTGAATCCCGCCACTGGTGGGGGATCTGTACTTTCTTCTCCACTCCTCCCTAAAATCATCTGAGCTTTGTTAGGGACAAGTGGTGGTATTCTACCAGTTTGGCCAAGCCAGTAGCTCCAATGATCATCTGTTAGCGAACCAGTTCGCTCCGACAATCAGTTGCTGGGCCCTCCCACTCTCCCTGCCTTTATACTGTCTTTTATTTCCTGGTTTTGAAGCTCAGCTGCTCTGCATGGCACAGCTGCTGAACACATAGGGAGAGTGCGGTTTTTGCAGGAAAAGGTCAGTAGGAAACCCTCTTGAGCACGGGCCAAGCATGTCCACCAAGCCATGCCCAATGAACCAGTGTTTAAAATGAAGGTGCTGTCATGCCCCTGTTGGAATCTGATTCTGAGGGGGAGGTCGAACAACTGACAGGGAGTGGGAGCTCACTCTGGTGGCTGTGGAGGAAACTGGGGAAGGGCACAGTCCAGCTGGGCATTCAGAGGAAGACCCAGGACCATCCCCTCTTCATCCTAGGGCACACAGGGAAGAATGGAGAAGGGAGCAACATGGTTTATGGGAGAGGAAAGGGCCCTGATTCCCTTCATTAGTTGCAGCTGGAAAAACAGGATATAAAGGGTGTTTGCACACAGCACCTTGCTGGAAGCAAAGCGTGAATTATCTTTGTCAAGGCTTTGTCGAGGTTGTAGAATGGGGCAAAGCTCATCTGAAGAACCGAAGAACTGTCTCATTAGCAGTGGGACATGTTGGGCTCAGTTATGGTCATAAGTGGAGGACTACATGTATGCTGGGGTCTTCAGACTGCCTGTCTCCTCTGCTTCTCCACCCTTAGGGGAATGGGTGAACCGGGTGCAACTTATCAGCAGGACATCCCTGACCATCTACAATGTCACCCGAGCTGATAAAGGGATCTACCGGTGTGAGGTGGTAGCTCCTGACGATGCCATCCTTGGTGCAGAAATCAATGTTAACCTAACGGTACACGGTATGTTTCTCGATAAGCCTGGATTAAGCCTCATAAGCCATGCCTGTTTCCCTTGTATAGGAACCCAGAGTGGAAAGCAAGTTTTTAAAGTGTGTGTGTGTGTGTGTGTGTGTGTGTGTCAGAGAGAGAGGGAGGGAGGGAGAAAGAGACAGAGAAAAAGAGCAAAAGAAAGAGGAAGAGGAAGAGGGAAAGAGAGAGGGAGGGAGAAAGGGGAAGAGGGGGAGAGAGAAAGAAAGAAAGGTGAGAAAGAAGAGAGAAAGAGACAAAGGAAGAGGGAAAGAGAAAGAAAAAAGAGAAAAAGAGTAAGAGAAAAGAGAGAGTAAAAGAGAAAGAGAAAAATAGTAAGAGAGAAAGACTAAGAGAGAGAGACAAAGGAAGAAAGAAGGAGAGAGTAAAAGAGAAAGACATTAAGAGAGAGAGAGAGAGAGAGAGGAGTGGGGGACAGAGTGTATTGACATGGTGTGTTCCTGCCCCAAAGCAGTCTTCTAATGAGGTGAACTACAGTCATTAAATACTTCATTAGCAGGTCTTGGCCTTATACTCTTTCTTTCTCTTTTTGTATTTGTGTGTACATGTGTACTTGCCAGAATGTTACCTGGTCCTCAGAAAAGGGACAGGTGACTAAGTACACATGGCTCCTTGGTGCAAACTCAGGTTTCGGTTGTGCTCAATGCTCCACCTGCTCTTGAGTAGCAGAGCCTCCCCAACAACTGAGAGGGTCTGATGGGGGTGGATCCCACCCCTTACCTGGACTTTCCAAAGCTTTATGTATGTGTGTGTGTTCTTTGTATTGTGTAGCTTTTCTGATTGAATGAGATTAATAACTTGACCAACTGGTGCCCCGTGAGATTAATATTATATAGCTTGTCCTGTAAACCCTTTATCCATTCAGCTGGATGTCTTTAACTTCCAGGCTATGAATGAGGAGTGATAATGAATACTCCACTCGTATGAAAAGCATACTAATCACACACACACACACACACACACACGGCTGAGAGTAATTTACCTTCTGGTTTTTCTTTCCTGGGATCGCAGACTGTTGAATAGGAAATTTTCATGAAGGTATGAATGTGGTTCCGTAGTCACTAAATCATGGTTGGGTTGATCTGCATGAACAAAGAGAAGCTACCAAGAACCTTCAACCCAGATACTGTCCTGTATGCCTGAAAGATTTTGGCAGGATTTGACGCTGCTTTCTCCAAATGTTTTCTTCCTTTGTTGCATCTGGAAACCACGATTGTGGGTTTGTGATGAGCTCTTGTTTTCACCCAGCTTGTGAATAAAGTTTGACATTGGCCTGTTTTTGGAGCCCACCAGAGTTGGCTGCAAACCCACAATCTCAGATCTGTCCAAAAGATGGAGAAAATGGAATTCAATGCTGCCCGGATGATCCTGGCTGTCTTGAGGAGAAAGGAGAATGTAGCATGTTAATTGCAAGGCTGACACCCATTTCTCGCTGCTTGTATCTCTTGCATTAAACCATGGTTTTAACGGGATGTGCAGATAATTCTGGCAGGCTGAATGTGGGAAGAGCATGCTTCTTGACCTGGGGAGGGGGCAATGCTCACACCTCGCAGTTGATCAATCCACTAGATCACATGCTTTGAGGGCTATCTTGATATGATCTCTAGTTCATTGCTCACCCTGAGATAGGCATATTTTGATGGAGCTCCCAAGAAATGAAGGACACAAATCTGCTTCTACATATTCCCACAGCATGTATTGATAATGTTGATTTTCTGACTTTCCCAAACCATCTTTTCCAAAGTGGGCTCAGAAGTACCGTGGTTCTTGAATTATGACTATAAAGGAGCCCAGAATTTCTGTCCTACGTCACGATAGATGTAAGTAGAAGTGTTGTGGCTTGTCGGCCACCAGCTCCTCCAGCAGCCGAATCAGAGGAGGTGGCATAGGAGTCAGGAAGAGAGAATGGAGGTGGGAGAGGGAGAGAGAAGGAGGGAGAGGAAAGGAGGGAGAGAGAGAGAGAGAGGTGGAGCCTAGGCTGTCTATCAGTACTCAGATGGAAAGTCAAGAGCCCCCAAGTCTGGAGGTGGCTGATGAGGAAGAGGAGGAACAGCTGGGTCCAGTGCTTGACGTGTGGCTGTGCAGAAGGCAGAGGAGAGGAGGGCAGTGGAAATCTATGGGCCGGTCCTTGGGGTGGAAGAGCCACCATTGCTACTGAAGCCACACCCTAGCTCTGGGGATAAAAGGCAGGGGCAGAGATGAATAGGTGTGGCAGATAACCAATCATCTCCCTACCGGACAGACTTGTTAGCCTCAGAGAAACTTAGCTGGGGCTACCAGTGCTCCTAATGAAGGAATCTTTGAGTTAACTTCAGAGGGTTTGTGTTGTGTTTGGGGAGCTTGGTCAGAACATATAGTATCTACATGACTGGATCCATTTTTATGATCTTTCGCACAGCAATCCATTTTGGCTCTATTGTAACTCCAAATGGTCCCTACGTGACTGGACGTTAAGCCAGGGCTACCTGTAATCCTCTCTGTTCCACACCAGAGGATGCTAAACCTGAAAGTGGGCGATGCAGGCACATCCAGTCCGATGCACATCATTTTCTGCCATTTTCCCTGCAGTGAAACCCGTGGCCCCCAAATGCCGGGTGCCCCCTTCTGTCCCCGTGGGGAAATCAGCCACCCTCTACTGCCAAGAAAAGGAAGGGTTTCCAGAGCCAACCTACAGCTGGTACCGTAACGATGAAACGTTGCCCCTCGATTCCAAAGCCAGCACTAAGTTCCAGAATTCTTCCTTTACAGTGAACCCCAAAACTGGCATGTTGGTAAGTCTCTAGGGTGAGGACAAGGAGAAGCAGGGGGGGGGAGATGTCCTTACTTGGAGAAAGATTTGGAAGAGATTATAATTCAGCTGATTTTATATTTTATAATTATATTATAAAATTATAAGAGATTTTATAATTCAGACTTTATCATTTAGCTGGGCTTTCCCCTATTCAGGGTAGTGGGTATACATGGTTTTTTTTATTAGTTTTTGTTAATGTGGGGTCCTTGATGCTCCTGAGGTTGGTGGGTTTTTTTGCAGACGTTTCATTGCCCAACTAGGTAGTATCATCAGTGCTAGAAGGGACTAGGGTATATGGACAGGAGGAGGAGGAGGAGGAGGAGGAGAAGAATGACTGTGGGGTCCTTGGTGTTCTCTGAGTTTGGTTGTTTTCTTGCAGGCGTTTCATTGCCCAACTCGGTAACGACGTCAGCGCTAGAAAGGAGTGGGGTGTGTGGACAAGAAGAGGAGAATGACTGCGGGGTCCTTGGTGTTCTCTGACTGTGTTGTTTTCTTACAAATGTTTCACTGTCTGGATAGGTAGCATCTTCCATGCTAGAAGGGAGTGGGGTTTGCTCTCTGTGTGTATACTTGCCCTGCCTCACCAAGGATCTATCAAGAACACTCCCACCAACACTGACAGGGCAAACCACTAGTATATAAAAAGACAGCAAATCCATCGCCTTCTAGCACTGATGGCGTAACCTAGTTGGGTCATGAAATGTCATCCAGAAAACAAGAGAGCACCAAGGATCCCATGGCCATTGTTGTCCTCCTCCTCTTCCTTCCTTCCTTCCTTCCTTGCTTCCTTCCTTGCTTCCTTCCTTCCTTCCTTCCTTCCTTCCTTCCTTCCTTCCTTCCTTCCTTCCTTCCTTCCTTTCCTCCTCCCTCCTCCTCCTCTTCCTTCCTTCCTTCCTTGCTTTCCTTCCTTCCTTTCTTCTTTCCTCCTTCCTCCTCTCATCCTCCTCCCTCGCCTCCTCCTCCTCCTCCCCTCCTTCCTCTCCTCCTCCTCCTCCTCCTCCTCCTCCTCTTCCTCCTCCTCCTCCTCCACACCCACACTCCCTTCTAGCACTGGTGATGTTACCTAGTCAGACAGTGAAATGCCTGCAAGAAAACAACCAAACCCAGACAGCACCAAGGACACCTCTAATTTCAACCCTGAGCTACCAATATACTCCTCTATTAATAAAACTGTTATATTCGGTTGAAGCTTTTATTTAAACCTCTAACCAATCAGAATGGGGAGAGGAGGACAAAAGTACTTTGCCATTCTGATGGGGAAGACTATTAGGACCAGGACTGGCTTAGATCTATGATTCTGTCCAGTCAATCAAAAGCCCAACTTTAATAGGCTTTCAATTCCGTACAGCAAGGAATCAAAAGAGAAAAACAGGGCAAGGAGGAAGAGATGGCAGCCTTGGCAGGAAATATTTGGAAACTTAGCATGGCAATAAAAAAAAGAAAGAAATCTAGACTTTTAACTTTTCTTTGCTTTCTTTTTCTACAAGGAGGGCTGTTTCATTCTCTTCCTTCCTTCCTTCCTTCCTTCTTTTCTCTTTGTAATGGGCAGGAAGCTTCCAAAACATCCATCCACATGCTTCCTTCCCAAGCCGTGATCCAGAAGAGCACGGGTTTCCTGCAGGTGGGGAGGTCGGAGAGGGGGGGTGTCTTCTGTTAGGGACCTGAAATTTTCCCAAGTGCAGGAAACACACTCACCCTGATTCTCCTTCGCCCAGGCCTTTGAAGAAGTCCACAAGGGAGATTCGGGTCGCTACAGCTGCAGAGCCACGAACGTCGTGGGAGAAGCCTGGTGCGAAGGGATAGAAATGGAAGTCTGTGAGTAACAGGGCAATGTTCTCGCATGGGTGGGGTTCTGTTCAGCTCGCCAGCAGTCCTCGCTTTATGACCTGATATTGGGTTTGGCATTTCCAACTCTCTGTTCTTGACCTAGGCTTCCCCCAACAGCACGAAGTTGAATCCTCGTCCTGATAAACCCCCTTTTATTTAATCGACAGTGAATTTCCTCTCCAACAAAGTCCCGGCTAACATTCTTTCAAGAGAGTTTCCAATGACAGCTGTCAACTCATAAAACAGTCCTACGCCTGTTTTAGTAGTTGCCATGAAAAAAAAAAGGAGGGGAAGAAGGAAATTTGGAAGAGCAGTGTCGCAGTTTGAAAGCGGAAATACATTCCAACTCTTATCTTTAAAAGATTGTAACTAAAATACCAGAGCTTTTGCCCATGAATATATTTAATTGGAGAACACCCAGCCTGTGAAGGTGCTCAATTGGAGAATCTGCTTTATGAGACACTTAGGAGGGAAGGGGGAAACAGGGTCACAGAGGACGTAAATTATGTATGCCAGAGTTGGCTTCATACAGGGCAGTGCCAGTATGTTGCCTCTAATAAATCCTTTGAAGTTTTTTGAAGTTTGGCTCGAGAATCCTGGTTTAATTAGGACGATTGCTGGAATCCTGACATACAGACCTTTTATCAAGCTTAGAGCGTGGACAGGCCGATATCTTTCAGACTCCGCAATATTTGGCAAGCATGTTGAAATGAATTAATTGTCTTCCTGCAAAGCCCCACTACCCTTTTCGCTCCTCTTTTATTCCCCAAGTCGGCCCTTGTCCCTCAGCTGTTCCCTTCTCCTGGCAGCTCTGTGCATGTGCATTCTGGGAACAGGCTCCAGCTGTTCTTCTACCTCTGATGTCTGACTGATGTCTGACTCCGAAGGCAGCTGATAACTGTTGGACGGCCCTGGCCCCATCTCTGACTCCGATACAGAGCCTTCGTCAGAGACTTCCCCAGACTCCAGGACTGGCCCGTGTTCCTCCCCAACCTCCTCACTGTCCGAATCTGCTGCCAGCTCCTCTGGCCACTGTCGGGCCACAACACATTCAGGGAAGTGAAACCTCACGTGACCAAGCAACGACAGTTTTGGTAGCCATTGTTGTGGTTGTTAGGCAAGGACATCCTGTGTCTCTTGCCTTGTTGCGATCGCCTTCATTTCAAATCTCCTCCACCGTATTTCAGCCTCATCTCTAAGGGAAAATTCCACTATATGAGACAAACAGGCAGAAGACTGGCACCCATGAACACTGCTGAGCAGTCAGAAAACATGATCAAAACTCTTTAGTTTCACAATGTATGGAGGGACTTAACGGTAATTGCAATTGGGAAACTGACCATCGCAGACCAAGCCAAGTCCCAAAAATTCTTGGGAATTTCTAGAGGCCTGGCACTCTCACAAATTAGCCATCAATAAACACATGGACATAAACAGTACCTACACTCTGTGCAAAAGGGACAATCAACGAGCCAAAAAGGGAACCCAAAACCCAAAACACCTGCCCACCAGTCAGCACCCACATAGGCATAGACTAACTCCAAGTTTAACGTCAGACCAACAGTCAAGTAAATAATACCCCAATCAAGGAATTGCTGAACAAGTCAGTAGTAAACAGCCCAACTTTCTTTTTCTTTCTTTCTTTCTTTCTTTCTTTCTTTCTTTCTTTCTTTCTTTCTTTCTTTCTTTCTTTCTTTCTTTCTTTCTTTCTTTCTTTCTTTCTTTCTTCCTTCCTCTCTCTCTCTCTCTTTCTCTCTCTTTCTTTTTCTTTCCTCCTTCCTTTCCTCCCTGCTTCCCTCCCTCTTCTTCCTTTCCTTTCCTTTTTCTTTCTTTCCTTTCCCACCCATGTTGTATCCAATGACTTTGAGTGGCCTTCTACTGGAGATAAATGCTTCGGTTGGTAGAAGCCAGAATACTCTGGAGCTGGACACTTAGGAAATGGGGACATGTCATCTAACGCTCCTTTTCCTTCTACAGATGACCTTAATATTGTTGGGATTGTGATTGGAGTGTTGGTGGTGCTGGTCGTCCTGTCCTTGACCACAGTGGGGATCTGCTGTGCCTACAGGAACGGTTTCTTTGTCCACAACAAACAAAACGGAAACAGGTACAACTTAATTGTCGAGTGTTGGGCTTATGAACCAAAAGGAAGTATGTGCATACATGGCAGGGTATTAAATTTCTTTTGTGCTACTCCTACTAAGAAGGCAAAAGAAGAAACATGGCCAGTGGCAAATCATGTTATAAACAGAAGCATTCCAAAAATGTTGACTTTGTTGCTCGGAAGTCTTCCCTTCCTGAACAAGTTTCTTCATCCTTCTTTGGTAGAAAAGCACTGGGTGCTGTATGGAAGTGACTGGAGAAACAGAGGAAGAAATTCAGTGTGGATAGGTGCCAAAAGAAACAGGATTGGATGTCATTAATCCTGCATTTCTGTAGGCAGTTTAGGGAGATTAATAGAGTATTTAGAACAATTCTTGACCAGGGTTTTTATGTCACATTAGCAGTGTTGGGACAGGTTTAAACATTGGCCCTTGCAAAAGAAAGAAAGAAAGAAAAGAAAGAAAGAAAGAAAGAAAGAAAGAAAGAAAGAAAGAAAGAAAGAAAGAAAGAAAGAAAGAAAGAAGCAAGCCAGTTCAGGGAGGATGATAGAGAGCCAAGAAAAAATCTTGACCAGGGTTTTTATGTAATTTTAACAATGTTGGGACAGGTTTAGATATTGGCCCTTGCAAAAGAATGAATGCATGAATGGATGGGTGGATGGATGAAGGAATGAACGAACGAACAAAAGAATGAACAAATGAACAAATGAATGAATAAATGTAAAAAGCTGGTTTAGGGAGGATGATAGAGAGCTGAGAAAAAATCTTGACCAGGGTTTTTATGTCATTTTAGCAGTGTTAATCAATCAGTCAATCAAACAAACAATTTACTGCCATTGTGCAAGTAATACTCAAATTTGGAGTATATTTGAAGTAATACTCCAAATTTTCTCTTTCCTTCGATCTCTGTTGAATGAAAGGAAATGAGACTTGTCTGTTGGACCAGCAGTCTTAAGTACCAAATCCAAAGCAACAGATGGCTTCAGAATTAGCCCTAACAGGAAACAACACACCAGGAAGAGGAAAAGCATGCCAATGTCAGCGAAGAGCGATAATCGTTCTTTTTTTTCAATTATTCAGCTGACTCAGGCATTGAAGCTGCTGGTGATCTTTTTTTCTCGGAAAAACTGAAATTGCAAGGATTTCCCTTATGGATAGTCTTTGTAACTTTAGCATACAAGAGACCCCCAAATCACATGCAGGAAATCTTGATTTTAGGGTTCTGTGACTCTCAGTTGTAGCAGTCTAAAATTGAATTTATGGACAATCCCAATTTGTTGAGTTTAGCAGCCGTTTAGCAAATTCGCCTGGATGCCCTGTGCATATTATTCTGTATGTTGTGCACATTTTTACATATTTCAAGGGTTTTGCCTTGATGACACATATTTTATGTAGACTCATGCTTGGTTTCAACTCATTCTGCTTTCTCCCTTAGTCCAATTATATCAAGGGAGGGTGGGTTTTTTTGTAATTGATTTTAACACAATAGAACCAAAGTTGAAAGGAATTGTTTAGATCAGGGATGTCCAACCTTGGCAACTTTAAGACTTGTGAGCTTCAACTCCCAGAATTAGCTGGCTGGGGAATTCTGGGAGTTGAAGTCCACAGGTCTTAAAGTTGCCAACCTCTGGTTTATTGCATGGAGTTCAACTGATCCTTATTGGGAGAGGGGAAACTATGCCTTATTCAACAGAGAGTTACTTTTTTAAGTACTTGATAAAGTGGTTGTAGGTGCAGATCTATCTATACATAAGAATCTATAATGGCCAGCACAACATTGGCGCTAGATGTGAGTTGACAGAATTCAAAAGGGGTTGGATTTAGACCATTTGTGGGAATGTAAGCACTCTAGGCTGATTCCTCTCTTGACTCCACCCCCCCTTGGTTTGTCCTTCTACAGAGGAAGCGATACAGTTGTTGTGTTTAACTGATGTGCTCCAACTAAACATTGCCTTCCCTTCCCAGCTACAAGACTCCAACAAAACCAGATGGCGTGAACTATATTCACACAGATGAGGAGGTAAGGGAATCTTCTTAGATCAACCGACTATGATAGTCTTCTCCTCCCCATCCTAAGAAAAATAGTTATGGAGCTTTGCCAGAGCCCAGCATTATCAGATATTACAATTTCATTTCTTTGGGGAGGGGGTGGTAAATATCAGGTAGGATATTGGATTTGATTCCCAAGTAGTTTTTTGGAATATGCTGCATTTGTGCGTCCATTTCTTCCAAAGGACTTCTCTGTAATTCTCAAAAAAAAAAAAAAGACACAGGATGCAGCTGCTTTAACAAGTGGCAGACAATTGCTGCATTCATGTCTCCCCTTCTCCAAAATACCTTTTGGGAATCAGATCCAAAGCATTGCTCAGCTTAACGAAGGATGCAGCTTTTCCGGGAACATTCATGAAGTACCCACTATTCCTGTCCAAAATTGCTAATTAAACCCCACCTCTACTCTGGGGATGAGAATTTAGGAGTGCCCAAGGAAGGAACAAGGGCAGAGACCACCATGGTTTGGCTCAAACATTGGTCGATAACAAGGGTCTTCAAATATGGCAGGTTTAAGACTTGTGGACTTCAACTCCCAGAATTCCCGAGCTAACATGACTGGAGGGAGGAATTCTGGGAGTTGAAGTCCACAAGTCTTAAAGCTGTCAAATTTGAAGATCCCTAGTCTATAGCTTAGTTTGCTTAACTGTAGATATCCAAATATAAAAGGCTGTCAATGGAAGAAAATATTTGTAGCTCAGGGTTAAACTTTGAGGTCCTTCGTGTTCTCTGAGCTTGGTTGTCTTCTTGCAGATGTTTCATGACCCAATGAGATAATATCATCAGTGCGAGAAGGGGGGGGGGGTGGTCTCTGTTTATNCGAGAAGGGGGGGGGGGTTTGGTCTCTGTTTATATACAAGTCCCTTCTAGCACCGATTATGTTACCTAGCTGGGTCATGAAACGTCTGCAAGCAAACACGCTCAGAGAGTACTAAAGATCTCACAGTTCTCCTCCTTCTCTTCCTCCTCCTCCTCCCCCCTCCTTTTCCACTCCACAAAACCCACTCACATCTGGTACTGGTCAGATTATCTAGCTGGGTAATAAAACATCTGCAAAGGAAGCAACCAAGCTCGGAGAGCACCACAAAAAGCAGCCAGATTGAGCTCTTGCAATTTACAAAATGCGTCCCTTTGCGTGTTCACACAAAACGGGAAAAAGTAAAATCAAATCCATTTCAGAAGGTCTGGTGCAATGGGTCAGCCCAGCCAGAATTGACCAACATTTTTTGCAGATCCTCCCAATGCTGGGGAGAAAACCCCAAACCCTTAGTCTCCTTGGTCATCAGCCAAACGAGCTACATCCACTGACAATTGTCGGGCGACACCTCTTGAACTCCCTTTTCGTTCCAGAAGAGTTTGGTTTAATTGGGTAAAGCGGAAGAGAGAGGTACGCACCAACACCACCCAACCTGAAACCCCCCCCCCTTTAACAATCTGTGTTGTGTCTTTGATGCAGGGTGACTTTAGACACAAGTCCTCCTTTGTGATCTGANGTTGTGTCTTTGATGCAGGGTGACTTTAGACACAAGTCCTCCTTTTTGATCTGAAACAGCAGAGGCCCTTCGATTTGGCCCGGTGGCGAGATCAGAAAAACCTTCCTCCCCAATGGGCATTCGCCGATGTGTGTGTGAAAACGTGTCCCTTTTTACTCCTTTCGCATTTACAAGCACGCGGGCGCAATGACCGTGGTTGGTGGGTTTTTTAAAAACAAAACAAACTCTTTTTTTTGTTGTTGTTGTTGCCAAAGCCAAACCCTGGTTTTTGTTTGGTTTTTTTTTAACTGCCAAACTTCCACCTTCCAACTCCAGAAAGCGACCGTTGCCAACACCCCCAAGTCTCTTTCTCTCTCCGGGAGCAAGGAGAGCATCTCTTCCATCTTTGGTAGGAGAAACCCTAACCCTAAAATCTCCCAGGTGGGGAAATCGCTCGCAGGCCATTCAAGGTTGCAGAGATGCCTCTGTCTACCGCTCCACAAAAGGACGGTCAGCATCACAAAAACAACCTTCTGTGCCCGGCAGACTTTCGATGCCCTTTGGCAGGCCCGGTTCTGCATGCCGAGCATCTCTTCGGGTTGCTAAGCAACAACAGACAACAACATACAACAACACCAAGGCGACAAAAGAAGCCAACCCTTCTGACTTTTTCAATCTGGTTCCTGGGACCGAAGACTGATTTTTTTTTTTCTACTGTTCTTCTTTCGTTTGTAGAATTCTGCAGTCTAATTATTTCTCTCTCTTTTTTTATTGTTGTTATTGGGGGTTTTTTTGGAGGGAGGGGGCAAAGATGTATTTTGATTACTTTTTTTTAAAGTCCTTTTTTTTTGTTTTTAATTTAAAATGTAAATAGGTTGGTAGGCCAAACGGTGTTAATTGTAATAATGTAGTGACTTCACAGGGTTTCCAATTAATGCTTTCCTGTATTGATTCCAACCATATCAGTATTAACTGAGAGTGCAGTGTGGCAAAACACTTAATGGTATTTCCTTTCATGGGGTAGGTAATTTAAGATTTATTTTTCCCCCTGTAGAAAAATAGGGGCACAGTCAAAAGACTTGCCCAGCTAGTACCAAGAGCATAAAGGGAAGGCATCAAATGTGTTTTGAATTATTTTGTAACTGGAAGGGAGTTTGGGAGATGGCAAGATGCCCAAAACAGAAACCTCCAAATCATTTGAGGGATGCTCCAGAGTTACTGACTTCTGAATCTTGGATGAGCGTTGTAGGTTCTGGAATGGCTAAACTCATACAGAAGTTTTGAAATGAAGTTTGTAGTTAAGCTGCCCCAAAATGGAGCAGGCTCTGATCTCCCTTTTGGAGCATCCCACTTCTGAAAACACTTACCTTGTCCATTGAAGAAAAAGAGGAACGAGAGAATGAAGTGTAGTTATATCCTCAATTCTCTTAATTTTTCTGTAAACATGGGAGCTGCTAACTTTTCTGGCTTATAAGCAAGAAGCAACTTCTAGCAATTCCCACAGCAGCCATGGTCTTCTCTATAGCAGGCGTATCTTAATTTTGGCATATGGACTTCAACTCCCAGAATTCCCCAGCCAGCCATGCATGGCTAACTGGGGAATTCTGGGAGTTGAAGTCCACAGGCCTTTAAAGTTGCCAAACTTGGATACCCTCCTCATTCTACAACAAGGATCATAGGATTTGCTGTGATGGAAAAAGTATCTTTTTCCTCTCCCCCCCCCAAAGGGTTTATTTTTTAGGGGTGACTTTTTCAGCCTCCAAGTTTGTAGTCTTAATTCTTGAACGGAGACAGTATTTTATCTACAAAGGTGTAGGACCAGGTTTGTTGATCTTCTGTATTAATCTGCCTTAGAATATCCAACACACTGGATCACTTTGCTTTCTCTCTCTCTCATTTTTAAAGGAAGTTGAGAAGTCATTGGTGCATTTTGTTTCTATTCAATAGTTTTAAATTCCAAGGGAAACGTGGCACTAACGTTAAGGCAGGGGTGGGGGAGCTTTCACAAGGTGCCCCAATCCGGCCAACTGGGTTTGATTTTTAACCGTGGCTACCTCGGCATGCGACCAAAGCAAGGTGTTTTATCCACTGCCAAGATCTTTTATTTCTCCCTATCAACTTTTAAGATTGCCTTCTGGATCAAAATGGCTTTCCCTTCTGCCTTAGTATGTTCACTAATCCTTTTCCAAGGCTGCCTCTCTGACACCCAAAAGTAAGAAGAAAATCCTTGAATATTTAGTGGAGAATGAAGAATGGATACAGTACCTCTTGCCTTTGGGATAAGTCTGCGCCAGAGGTGTCCAACCTTGGCCATTTTAAGACTTGTGGTCTTCAACTCCCAGAATTCTCCAGCCAGCATGACTAGCTGGGGAATTCTGGGAGTTGAAGTCCACAAGTCTTAAAATGGCCATCATTGGACACTCCTAGTCTATGCTGTTACATTCCTAACCTGGATTAACAGGTATGGTTGACCACTAGGGGCAAGTTAGAAGTCCAAGAAGACTTAATCTAACAATTGGACCATCCTCCTTTGCAAAACTGTAAGTGTTGAATGCTATAGAGCAGGTTCGAGGAATTTTGATTCTCCGTAGACTTTCAAAATTTAGTTGGCCAGCAGGAATCAGGCATCTAAGCCAGGATCTTTGTGGCCAGGATGAAGTTGAGAAGGTCAACTCAACTTGAGCTGCACCATGGTCTTCCCATTTTGCTCTCAGGTCTTGAACTCCACTGAATGGCAAATATGATAAAGGAGTAGCAGAATATGTTTAGAAGAGTTATCTATGGCTAGAGAACCTAAGATCCTAGAAGGCCAGCGGTGAGTTAGGATGGCCATTGTCACACAGGATTGTTTGGCAGTGAAGAGGTTGGGGACTGTTGGGCAAATTCCCTACGGGGAAGATTCCTCAAGGTTTGAAATGCCAGTTTGTTACCTGCAGAGCTTTTTCTGTAGAAACCCAAATGAGTTGGCAATTTTAGGTGGCATAATTTGTACTACAAACCTTCCACCTCTGCCAGAGTTGGCATGGGTCACTGATGTATTTGTTACTTTAATGAACAGGGGGTGATGAATTTCAGATCCAAGGAAGGACTATTGGTGGCATGGGATGAGTCCATTAAATTTTTTTCCATTGAAGCTGGGTCAATTAATCCCGGTTAAATTTGTAACAGGCGCAAAATGACTTTTTAAAAAGCGGTGGTCTTATGCTGGTTAGAAACTCTTTCCAAAGAATTTAGTCTTTTGGGTCTCAAAAATGCACCAGTGGAATCTCTTTTAACCAACAGGTCTCCGCAAAACACAGTGTAAATACCTGAATCGGTTTGTACTAATGTTATTGCATATAACTTTGCTGAGAATGTTTTACATAAATATAAATATATATAAAGTTGTCATTCTGGACAATGTTTGGGCTGGTGTGGACACCTGCATGGGAATACAGCTGCGGGGTTATTTTCGTTGTGAATAAAGTATAGTTATTCCTGCAGCTGCCTTCCTTTCCTTTCCTTTCCTTTCCTTTCCTTTCCTTTCCTTTCCTTTCCTTTCCTTTCCTTTCCTTTCCTTT
>BHFT01016282.1:0-16590 GCA_004320025.1 Laticauda laticaudata
CTTCCTTCCCTCCTTCCTTCCTTCCTTCCCTCCTTCCTTCCCTCCTTCCTTCCCTCCTTCAGGCTGGAATTTGCAGAGCGTCCCTCCGCGGAAGCGGCTCCCATTGTTCGGGAACTGTCCGCGGTGCTGAAGCGCAGCTGGCCAGACCACAATTGGAAGGAAGCTGGGGCGGAGGGGGGAGGAGGAGGAGGAGGAAGGGGAGGGCACAGCCGCCTGCCCTCGCCTCCCCGCCTGCCAGCCAGGGCCCTAACCGAAGGGGCAGACCCACTTCCAAGACCTCCAGGCCTTCCCTTGAACCCCAGCGCTGCCAGCCAGCCTGGCAAAGATGGGGGTGCATCTCTGAGCATGCACAGAGATCTCCAAGCCTGGGGGGGGGAGGGAAGGGAAGGCAGTCCACAAACCTTTCCCCTCCAGTCCCATCCAGACAGGACTCCCAACTTTGCAAGCAGAGGAAGAGAAATCTCAACCCTGTCTGTCTATATCTATCCCCCCCCCCCCATGTCTCTGTTTATCTAGCTAGGCAATTCTTTCTTTCTCTCTCTCTCTCCTGTCTATCTATCTAATCTACCATCACATCCATTCCCTCTCTATCCCTCTCATCCTTCTCTGTCTCTATTCTCTACCTACCTACCTAATCTATCCATCCATCCATTCCCTTTCACACATCTCTCTCCCTATTTTTTCTCTCTATCCCTATCCATCTCTTCTTTATCTATCTATCTATCTATCTATCTATCTATCTATCTATCTATCTATCTATCTATCTATCTATCTATCATCCAAATGGATAGCCTTTTGTTTCTGCATCCCATGCAACTCAGGAGTATGGCTGAGTGGTGAGAGGCCTCTGCTGTCCCCAGGATGGCGTCTTCCATAAGCCACAGCCGAGGAGCCTTTAGTCTCTTTCCACACAGGCAGCCCCAAGTTCATTTTGCCCAGAGCTGAGAAATTGGGGAATCTTCCTTCCAGATGCTCACTGGTCTCTGGTTCCCATGACACCTGGCCAGCAGGGCCCATGGCAAAGGATGCTGGGAGCTGTAGTCCTGCAGCTCTCACTGACCACTGAGCAGAGCTGAGCCCTCAGGAGGTGACCAGGCCTTGCCAAGATCCTGCCTGCCCTCGGTGGGCACCTGGGGACCTGAACTCTGGCACGTGAAAGTTGGCCCATCCCAAATTGTTGGCTAAACCTCCCGACGTTAAAAAAGATTCAGGTTCCAAGCAGCTGCCAGCCCTCAGTGCCGTCTTTCTTGGAAGACGGAGAGGCTGGCCGACTTAATATATATTAACATCTGTCGAGAAGCGTGCCCTGTTTGTGGATATTGGAGATGGCAGGATGATTTAAGAATCGGCTCCGTTTCCACGATGACCTCATCCCTGGTGGAGATGGGAAGGGGGACACCGTCTCCTTCCCGCCTTTGTGCAAACATGCACACACACACACAGAGACACAGAGGTGGTGAAAATGTGCACACTGAGACAGCAGAGGCACACCCAGGGCCTGGTTCTACATCCTTGCTTTGTTTCATGGAGTCAGGGTTGGGTTTTTTTTTGTCTTTTTTAAAGAACAGCCCTGCCTGGACATCCAGGACCTGAGAGGTGTCCCCATAACATTTTATCCTCTTCCCCTCCCTCCCTCCCTCCTTCCTTCCCTATATTCGTCTCCTTTCTTCCTAAAGGGAAAAAAGCAAAAAAGAAGGAAATAAAAAAGAGAATGAAAGAAGAAAAACAGGAAGGAAGGGAGGGAGGAAAGGGAAGGAGGGAGGAAGTGAGGGATGGGGAAAATAATAGGAAGTAAAGCAGAGGATGAAATAAAAAAGGAGGGAAGGAGGGAGGAAACGATGGAGGAAATAATAGGAAGAAAAACAGGAATGAAATAAAAAGGGAAGAAAGAAAGGAGTGAGGGAGGGAGGGAAGGAAGAAGGGAGAGAAGGAGAGGAGAGAAGGAAATTAAAAGAGAGAAGGAAGAATAACAGGAAAGAAGGAAAGGAGAGAGAGAAAGAGGGAGCGTGGAGGAAAGAGAGAAAGGGGAAAGGAAGGAGGGAGGGAGGAATAGGAAAAGCAGAAGGAAATAAACCAAATAATAATAAAAGAAATAAAAAGGGGTGGAAGGAAGGCCAGACTTTGGGAGCCTTTTTTGAATGAGCCTCGAGGTCTGTTTACTGACAATCAACCAGGACATCAGGCGATTTCTCTTGCCTTGATTCTGGGAGTGAGAAAGGCTGGATCCTTACAACATGCTCTGCCCTTCCAGGAAATAAGAGGCTGTGCTCGCCGCCATCATCATCATCATCATCATCATCATCATCATCATCATCATCATCATCACCACAACAACAATCATCATCATCATCATCATCATCCATTATTGGAAAACCCAGGCAAGCCAAATCCGCGGCGACCTGCTTTGCGCATCCTGGTTTCTCTTTTAACCCTGGCTTGTGGCCCAAGATATGGGCGGCCGAGCCAAGGTGGGCTTCAAACACCCAGCCTGCAAAGGCATCAAATCGACCCCCTCCTCTTTGTAAGGCCTTTGTGCAAGTCACAACCGCAGGGGCTGGATTGTGGAAAAGAATTCGAGGGGGTATTTTGTTTTTGGGGGAGGTAGAAAAACTTCACCATTTTTTTCTCCCCAGGAGGAGAAAAAAGTCCCAGTCAGGCCAGAGGCAACCCAACAGCACCTCAGGACTGGTTGCAGCATTGCGAGCTCCCCCCGACGTTTTACTTACGTTGAGGGGTGGTGGTGGTGGAGTGAGTGGGGTTAGGTGTGTGTGTGTCACACACACCCCTGCCCCACGGCTTCTCTTCAAACCCAGACTTTGCAATTTGCTTTTCCTTGCAAAGTGTGGAACTTAAAAGCAGGAAAGGGGAGGGGAGGAGACTTAAAAAAAACAAAAAGAAACCAAGCCAAACAGGGGGGAAAAGGCAGGAAAAGGGATCAGGCCTGTTCCTGCGGGCAAGGCCTTGCCACCGCGAGCAAAGGGTCCCCATGGCAACAGCGCCAACAGCAGTTCCTGCCTGGGACCACGGAAGCGGCTGCCGCCCAGCAAAATGGCTGATGTCACCACAGGTCTGGAAAGCCTGGATGGGGGCGCGCTCGGCCCCCCGCAGCAGACTCAGCTCGTGACCTACAAGGTGGGCGGGCAGGGCAAGGGGACCCCCCCCTCCCATGCTTTCCAGAGTTGAACGGAAGGGTGGTTTCTGCAGGCTTTTGCAAGGACCCAGCTGCCCATTTCTCTTGGCAGGGAGATTCCAGCCCCCCACGAGTTTTCATCTTAAGACACCCCCTCCCCACCACAAACAAGTCCCTCCCCCCAGAAAAGAAAGGGGCTTTTCCCCCCACACTAACTAGCCGAGATCCCAAAGATGTGCAAAGCCGACATGGCAAAATCGGACTGAGGTTGGTGCCCAATTCAAGTTGAGATTTNCCCCCACGAGTTTTCATCTTAAGACACCCCCTCCCCACCACAAACAAGTCCCTCCCCCCAGAAAAGAAAGGGGCTTTTCCCCCCACACTAACTAGCCGAGATCCCAAAGATGTGCAAAGCCGACATGGCAAAATCGGACTGAGGTTGGTGCCCAATTCAAGTTGAGATTTGGGGTTCAAATGTGGATCAGCTTGGGGGGAAAAACGACGGAGGAGCTGGGGGGGGGGCTGAAATTGGGAAGGACCCCANTGCCCAATTCAAGTTGAGATTTGGGGTTCAAATGTGGATCAGCTTGGGGGGAAAAACGACGGAGGAGCTGGGGGGGGGGCTGAAATTGGGAAGGACCCCAACTGCCAAGAATATAATGAAACCAGGAAAACAAGGAGAAAAATGCAAGGCACAATTTGAATTGTTCTGAAACATCTATGGGGACAGAGAAGAAAAACCCTAATTTTTTTATTTCTATTTTTTCATTTTTCCTGTTACATCCATGAAATCCTCCTCCTCCTCCTCCTCTTCTCCTTTTACTCTTCCTTTTCTCCTCCTCCTCTTCCTCCTCCTCCATCTCCTCCTCCTCATTATTATTAATTATTATTATTGGCTGCATAATACTTAAGGATTTTAGTGCCTTTTGGAAAGGCTCCAGGGCTTTGGAGAAATCTTATGCTGAGGCTTGTTATACAACTGGGGACAATTACGAAGGAGTGTCTTTCTCAGCCCCCCACACCCACAAACACACCCACACACAGACAAAAACCTAGGAAAAATCCCTGTCGGGAAAACACGCCCAGCTAGTGCCGACATTAGACTGCAGGATACAATTTTCCTTAGGAGACCTGAAGCCTCTGATGCGGCCTCACCATTTCTACCTTCCACACAACCCTGCAGGGGAGGCTGGCTTTGTGTGTATGGGGTGTGTGTGTGTGGGGGGGGGAACCACCCAACGTGCAATTTTGGGAATAGTAATAGTTCAAACCAAACCAGGCAGGAGTGATCTTTCAAATAACCACTTTTTTGGGGGGGGTCTTTCTTTTGTATCTTTTCCTTCCTAGATCAATACCAAAATTAACAATGAAAAATATCTCCGGGCACACACCGAAATTGAGGTTCTGCTGTCTGGATTTCTCAGGTCAGTTTCCCAGATCGAGCAAAAGGATTTTCATTTTTTTCTTTCTTCTCAAGGCAACTCACTTTGTCGTCGCCCAACTGATTACGGGTAGTCCTTGATTTACAACCATTTGAAGTCAACAAAGTTGGAAGAGACCTTGGAGGTCTTCTAGTCCAGCCCTCCTGGCTCAAGCAGGAGAACCTGTCCCATTTCAGACAAGTGGCTGTCCAGACTCTTCTTAAAGCCTCCAACGTTGAAGCCCCCACAATTTCTAGTGGCAAGTTGTTCCACTGGTTAACCGTCCTTACTGTCAGGAAATTTCCTCCTCAATTCCAGGTTGCTTCTCTCTTTGATGACTTTCTATCCATTGCTTCTTGTCCTGCCTTCTGGTGCTTTGGAGAATAATTTGACCCTTTCCTCTTCTTTGGGGCAGCCCCTCAAATATTGAAATGCTGATGTCATGTTCACCCCTAGTCCTTCTTTTCTCTAGACTGGCCAAACCCAAATCCTGCAGCCGTTCTTCCTATGGTTTGGTCTCCAGGCCTTTTGATCACCTTAGTTGCTCCTCTCTGCACCTCTTCCAAAGTCTCAACCTCTTTTTTTGTAATATGATGATCAAAATTGGGTGCAGGATTCCAGGCATGGCCCTAACTAGGGTTTGGGGTGTTTTTTTTTTTTTTTTACAAAGCGGTAAATTTCTTTTAACCAACTTTTAAAAAACAAAACCAAACCTCAATTTCTGGAGCGCTTTGCTAATTGCTTTATCGATTCCCAAACGGTGGAGTTGTACCGTTCAGGAAAAAAGAAAAAGGTATTTTTAATTGTTATAAATATTTCCTCGCCCGGCTGCCTCGCGGAGGCTTTTTCCGAGGGTTTTAATTTCCCCATCGAAACCTCCGTTTGGGCCCCCAAGACCCAATTTTTTTTTTTCTGCCGACGCAGAAGGAGGGCAGATNTTTCCCCATCGAAACCTCCGTTTGGGCCCCCAAGACCCAATTTTTTTTTTCTGCCGACGCAGAAGGAGGGCAGATATAAATTAGACGTTTCTCCTGGGTCTCTAATTGCCTGATCGATTTTCGATAAGGGAAGGGGCTCATTTACCAATTTGACAAGGGACGAGGACCGGCCAGGCTGGGAAGGAACAAAAAAAGTCTTTGAAAATCTGGTTTTCTGCCCCATTTCCCCTTCTTCCTTCTCTTCTTCTCCTCCTCCTCCCTTCTTGTCCTCCTCTTCTTCGCCTCCTTCTCATCCTCNCCCATTTCCCCTTCTTCCTTCTCTTCTTCTCCTCCTCCTCCCTTCTTGTCCTCCTCTTCTTCGCCTCCTTCTCATCCTCCTCTTCCCTTTTTTTCTTCTCTTTTCTTCTTCTTCTCGTCCTCCTTCTCTTCTTCTCCTCCTTCCCTTTTCTCCTCTCCTCTTCTCCTCCTCCCGTCTTGTCCTCCTCTTTGCCTCTTCCTTCTTCTCGTCCTTTCTTCTCCTCCTCCCTTCTTCTTTCTTCTCCTTTTCCCTTCTCTTCTCCTTTTTCTCATCCTCCTTCTCTTCTTCTCCTCACCCTCCCCTTCTCCTCCTCCTCCTCCCTTCTTCTTTCTTCTCCTCCTCCCTTTTCTCCTCCTTTCTTTTCTTCCTCCTCTTCTCCTCCTCCCTTCTTCTTTTCTTCCTCCTCTTCTCCTCCTCCCTTCTTCTCCTCCTCCTCCTCTCCTCCTCCTCCTTCCCCTTTGGTGATTTCCAGAGACGTCTTGATGAAAAGGCCAGAGAATATCCGAGAATTTGCGGCAGGTGAGAATTAAAATTTATTTGAACAATACCCCGTTGAGAGATCTGGAGTGTCCATGTCCAACTGAAGTGCATGCGAAACACACCAGCCTGGGCTGCCGATTGGCTGGGAATCAGATGGGCCCCGTGGAAAATCCTGATTTTTTTTTCCTTTTTGGCCAGACAATGTTCTCTCTTTGCCACAAGGACGTCTATTCTGCCCCGATCAGATGCCCAACTGCGATGCCTGGGTTTCAAGGATGCCTGCTTTAATGTGGAATATTTTGGACCCCTCCCCAATTAATCCTGGGGAAGGAGCCCCAGAGAGCCGGCCAAGCAAGCAGGGCTTTAAAAAATATAAATAAATTAAAAAAGCAAAGCAGAACTTGCTCCCAAGCTAAATAAAGTTTCAAACAGAGGCATAACCCTGTTGTGATTAATTAATAATAACTTGCTGATTGTTCAGACTAAAATCAATGGCTGCTTAAATTCAATTTCTGAAGATTCTGCATTGAACAGAATCTTGAAAGTTGATTCGGCTCTTTTAAACTTTAAACGGTTCTCCCTTTAAACTTCCTTCCTTCTCGGCTTTTTTTCTTTTCCTTTCTTTCTTCTCTCCTTTCCTTCCTTCCTCTTTCTTTTTCTTCCTTCCCTTTTTCTTTCCTTACTTCCTTGCTTTACTTTCTCTTCTTTCCCTCTTTTCTTTCCTTTGTCTTCTCTCCTTTCTTTTCCTTCCTTCCCTCCCTCCCCCAAATGGAGCAATAAATAATATTTTCCTTGCAAGGATGTTTCTCAATCAGCACTGCCTTGCAAGAGAAAAGTTTAGCTTCTAAGAAGGGTAGACAGAGCCCTGCAGGAGAATAGCGTCAGGGAAAGAGAGCCCCAGAGGCGTGTGTCACGCTCCCCTGACCATGTGCAGAGTGCTTCCCTCTGCCATTTGCACACCTGGGATCTGTCACACACACTCCCTTGGAGGAGCAAAGCAGAGAAACGAAGTAGGCTAAGAAATTCCCAGATTTGCCATCAAGGGATCTTGGAGGTCATCTAGCCCAACCCCCAGAAGCCCAAGGCAAGGAGAGCTTATTCCAGCCTGGACAAAAAGCCGTTTAATCTTTTCTTGAAAACCTCCGAGGAAAAAAAAAAGCTCATCCAGGACCATTATGTCCACAGGGCCTGAGTTCGAGTCCCATTGCCAGAGGGCCTTTCCCTTGCTTTGCTCCTCCGGATTGCTGATTCCTGCGGCTGCCTACATAGTAGGGCTGGTTTCAAAACCTCGTTTCCCTCCCCTTTTTGCTTCCCAGACTACTTCACCAACCCGGAGCTGCCGAAGAGGATCCAGGAGCAGATGATGGAGAAGCTAAACCAGGCTACTTAAGGGCCCAGAATTATTAGATTTCTTGGCATTTCTTTCCTTTTCATCGGTTGTTAATAAACCCACAAAAATTGCATGAAAATGGCTCCTTTTTTCCCCCCAGCTCACTGGGGGGGGTGTGTGTGTAAAACGCCAGGCAACTCCCGGCACGGCTGCATTCTGTACAGGCTGTCCTCAACTTACGATGGGGTTCACTTAGTGACGCAGCTCAAAAGCTGCGGCGTCACCGAAAAAGGTGACCGAGGGCTGTTGTTTCACACTTACAACTGTTGTAGCCTCCTGCTGAGCATGTCGGAGTTTGGAAGACCCCCCCTCCCCGCAGCCCCAAGGGGGTGCAACCCAGAGAACCTGCAACGGGCAGCCAGAAGCCCCCTTTTGAGGGGTGCCTTTCCACCTCTCCTTCCTTGCAGACCCCATCAGAAGACTCTTCCAACTCAGACCCCCTCCCTTTTGTGAGTGTCCAGGGCCCCCTCACCCGCAGCCTGGCCCCCTCCCCCCCCCCTTCTCCAGGCCTGGCCAGCTCTGCGGACATGATCTCAGCCAGTCACCTTGATAAGGTTGGGACGTCAAGGCCGCCGTACATGGATGGCTCCTCTGCAGCAGGCGCAGCTCCGCGTGAATATTCATGCCCTGCTCCGCCGATGCATCCCGGACGGACCCCCCCACACCCTCCCTCCCTTCCCCCAGCAGCCTCACGTAGAGCCCTAATGAGATTGTTGGCAGCCATCCCTCCTTTGCTCGCGGGGGGGGGGGGGGGGGGAGAGAGAGAAAAAGTTTTCCCTGTATTATCTTCCCTGACGAAGGAGGGGGCCTGGCAGCTTTGTGTTGCCTTCGTGGTGGGTGGTTGGTGGGGGAACAGAGGAGGAGGAGGAGGAGGAGGAGGCAGGCAGTGGGGCATAACTTAACCTGGCGCAGCACGACCAATCGGATGCAAGGGACAGGACACGGGGGGGGGGGAGCTGTGTTCCAGTTCGGTGCGCGACTGGGACACTGCTAATGCAACGACAGCTTTGCGAGGGTCTGGAGACTGTCGCAAACAGGGCCATTCCGGACGCGGTCGCCCGTTGGTTCCCTGCGAGGAGCCTGGCACAACGGGCAGCAGTGTGTGTGTGTGTGTGTGTGTGTGTGTGTGTGCGCGCGAGGCTAAGAAAGGGGCAGCGAAGGTGAGCAGACTCCCTTCCCTATTTTCCCACCCCCCACCCACAAGAGAGAGAAAACCTCCTTTTCACTAACTTCTTGTTGGCAGGCCGTTTTCTCCCGTCCCAGTTCAAAATCACCAGGCCTTCTTTGGCGGTGAGGGGGGAACTCTTCCTTGGAGGCATGTGGGGGCGGGACGGGGGGGGGCAGTTTGCCCTTTTTTTGCAACCAATGTTAGAAGATGTTATTCTGAGTCTGAATCACCCAGCAGCCTTCAAGCATTAGGGGACTTCAAACAAAAAAACCACCACCACCACCACCCAGCCCTGAGCAAAAGCCGGTTGGATTCAGCTATCGCCCGGCCTGCCCGATTTTAAAACTCTTGGCACTTCGGATCTTTTTTAAAAGGGATCAAATCTTTTGGGAGTTTGCTCTGCAGGCTTGCAAAGACAAGGCCACTTTTCTGCTTCTACTACCACCCCCCTGGTCTTTGGGCCTCCTACTAACCTAGTCAAAGTCTCTCCGTAATTTTCATGGGCGGCTCGGTGCCTGGAGAGTCCCGGAAAAAATAACAAACAAACCCTGTTCTGCCCCCCCCCTTCCCCCTCCAAGCAAAGGATGAGAAGCCGCTCGATTCAAGCCAGCAGGTTTGCTATTATTATCAACCACAAACCTCCTTCCAGCAGGCTGGACTATGGATTTTGCCTCCCATTAGAAGTCCAGAAGCCCCTCCAAAGGCGCAAGCTCTTCTTTGCAAAGCTGGACATCGCTACGAAGAAGCAACTACTGTAAGAGGTGGATGGTTTTTATTCACTGGTTCCTGTGGTCTCTTCCTGCTTCTGGGCCAAGCAGGATCCCCTCGGGGAGTCTTCCCCCTGGAAGACTTTTAACGGACCCGAAAAGCAGCTGGCTTCGCCCACCGCGCCCAGCTCAAGGAAATCCAACACTCCCCCCCCACCCCCCAAAAAGGGAGTTTTTGGCTAGAAATAAAATAATTCTAAACTCCGATTTTAGAGCTGCAGAGAGAAAAAAAGTCCCTCTTTCGTGGTGGCCTCAAGGTTTCCCCCCTTCCCTCTCGGTGGGTTCTGGTTCCTTCTGGGCGAGCCGAAGCCGCTGGCTGCTGGATTTCGGTTCGGCAAAGGGCTGCACCGAGAGTGGGACGCGGACGGTGTCGAGGCCGTTCACCTGCAGCGCAGGAAGAGAAGGGGGGCAGAGAGAGCCCTGTGAGACTGCAGCGAGCAAAACTGGAGCTCTCAGGATGAAAACTCACGGCTGGACGGGGATTTCTCCCGTTCTCTTGGGAGAAAGTGGGGGCAGGCTTTTGGCCTCAGGGTGTCCCCCTCCCTCCCCTCCCCCAATGCTCCATTCTGCCTACCTGGGCAGGTCTGGAAGCCAGGGAGGAGGAGGGCTAAAGCTTCCATTGTTTTTCTTGCAGATGTTTCATGACCGAACTAGGTAACGTTATCAGCGCTAATCTAGTTTGGGTAATGATTGGGTAATGTCAGCGAGGAGAGCATCACAGGTCTCCTTCTCTACACAAACTCCCTTCCAGCACTGATGATGCTACCTAGTTGTGTCATGAAACGTCTGCAAGAAATACAACCAAGCTCGGAGGGTTGCCATAGAGGGAAGACAAAAAAGGCAGCCTCTTCCTGGTTATCTGCCCTCCACTACTGCTACCCAGAGGTAGACTATTCCTGCACAAAGAGGCTCCTTTGCTAATGGGGACCCTGTTTTATTTTTATTTTATTTTTCATTCTTCCTTTCTATGATAATGTTAAGTCCCCTTTTTGAGCCACCGTGGATTGCCAGGTCTCCAGGTCACAAAAAACTCGCAGGAAGTCCAAGAGGGAGCTTACCGTAACGTCGCACCAGTAGCTGCCCAGTTGGGTGATGGGTTCTTCCGGGAGAGTCAGCGCCTGGGGGGGCACTACAACTCCCAGCTGGAGAAGAAAAAACAACAACAGGGGAGGACATACAGCTCCTTAAAAATAGGGTTGCAAACGTATTTCAAAGTTATGTTTCAATCTAACACGAGGCGGAATTTCAATCACATCACCAACGGGATGTTGCAAAATGTGCAAAACAGTCATTGCTCTCGCAACTTTGAACAATCACTAACCAAATTGTTGTAAGTCAAGGACTACCTGTATTAAGGCTGACATCTCCATTAGTCCCATGGGAAATAAACACAAACATATAAACACCTCCTCACCAGCAAACCCTCCTCCCTCCCCAATGAGTAGAGATTAACATCACAATCAACACTGAACCAACAATGAAGTACACAATACTCCAAACAAGGAATTACCAATGCAGACCAACAGACTAACGATAAACCATCACTTAATCAAGAAAACACCAAGACTCCTCCCACCATGCCTGTCGGAACAAGCCACCAATATAAGAAAATAAGAGCAAACCCCACACCCTTCTAATACTGTTGATGTTATGTAGTTGGGTAACAAGACGTCTGCAAGAAAACCACCCAGCTCAGAGATCCCCAAGGAGCCCAGAAACGTATAAACCTCACATTGCGGAGGAAGTGCCGGCAGACAATTTCTTTCGTCAGCTCCCACTGGTCACACTCATTCACACCGATCTCCAGGGTGCAATTCTTCAGGAACCGGACAGTCTATAACGAAAAGAAACAGAAACCTTAACAGCTGGTCATCCAAGGGAAGGAGATATGGGAACCCAGCTGCTTTAGCTGAAGTTCCTCCAAAACATGACCAGAAATGCTAAATAAACCCAAAACCTTTAAATATAGACAGACAGACAAACAGACAAATGGATAGGTAGATAGATGATAGATAGACAGACAAATGGATAGGTAGATAGATGATAGACAAATGGCTAGATAGATGATAGACAGATTGATAATAGACAAATGGATATAGACAGACAGATAGATAAATAAGGATAGATGGATAGGATGGATACATAGATATAGATGGATAAATGGATGCATAGATATGGTAGATGGATGGATACATAGAAATAGAAGACAGATGGATTGATGGATAGATAGATATGGTTGGATAGCAGCTTCTCTTCCACAATTCAGCTTTCAAATGAAGCTCACTTATCAATAATATTCAGAAAACTTCTTGCTAATTTTCCTGTTCCTGCAGGATATTTTTGGGGAAAGTTATTCTTCCTAGCCTTCATACCTTCATACCACTGTGGCTTTGTAATCTTGGCAACTTCCCCTCTTCACGTAACTATGGAACAAAAAACAGAAGAGGAGATGCAGAAAGGAAAAAAAAAAATCAAGATTTTTTCTCTTCTGTTCCTGCTGCGTAGGAGGGAGCCCAGAGCCCGGCGCAAACTTACTCGGTTTTCCTCTTCAAAAAACTTCTTGTTTTCGGGTGAGGCATAAACGGCCCGGTTGTGGAAAAGGAGATGGTTACGGCCAAAAGACCGATGGACCAAGACGGTTTCGCCGCGGTTTCCCACGTCTGCAAATCAAGATACGGAGAAAAGTTTGGAGGCAGGCTTGTGTGTGTGTGTGTGTGTGTGTGTGATCCTTGGCTCTTGCCAATGTACAGATAATCCTTTTTAAAAACTTTAAAAAAATATTTTATAAAACATCTCATTTGGTGAAGAATGTGGTTCCAGGTTTTCACATTTCCATACAAACGTGACCATAATTACATACTAACTTTTATATCCAAATTTATATATTATTACTTATTACCTTTTTCTTTAAATAATCTCATACATTACTTAACCATATTATCCATGTTCTTATTCAATTTCTATATTCATTATTCTTTTTTATACAATCTCATTTCATATTATAGCTTATTTCATTTTTCTTTAAATATTCTCCTGTCTTATTAGACAATATTACCCATCTTCTTATTCAATTTCTATAGTAATTATACACGTATTCTTACAGTACAGATAGTTCTTGACTTACAATGTAACTCCCTAAATGACCGTTTTGAACTTACAACGGCAACAAAAAAAATGGACTGATGACCATTTTTCCACATTTATGACGGTGTCAGTGTGTCAAAATTCAGTGGACAGAATTGGCAGCCAGCTCATATTTATGACGACTGCAGCATCTCCGGGGTCATGTGTGTGGTCCCCCTTTTTGCAACCGTCTGGATGAGCCACGTCAGATTCGCTTAACAGCCATGTTACTCACTGAACAGCTGCAGGTTTTCACTTAGCAACGGTGGCAGGGAAGGCCGTGAAACGCGGCAAAACTCAGGTAACCTAAGAAACGCCTGTGCGGAGGTCAACGGCTGGGAGGGTCTCGTACCTTCCACCGGTTCGGTGAGGATGAGTTCGAGGGGCTCTTTGGGCCGGTGCTTCAAGTCCTCCACCAGACGGAAGATGCTGAAACGGGGGTGTTTGATGCGAGGCTCCCGGCCTTTTTTGCTCAGCGGGACTTTCCACCAGCGCTCCACAACAACGGTCTCCTGCAAGGCAGAGAAGTCAGGGAAGGGCTTGGCCACAAACCGAGATTGTTCTAGCTAGTTTTGGGGAAATGCAATGGAGGCGGCGGATTGGGGCTGGCTGGGACCCTCCCCCCCAAAGTCCAGCTGAATCTACCAAACTGCGTTTCTTTTTTCTTCCCCTTTTTTCTCTCTCTTCCTTCCCTCCTCCCTCTTTCCTTTCTTTTTCCTTCCATCTTCCCTCCCTCTCCGTATTTTTACTCCTTTCTTCCCTCCCTCCCTCCTCTTTCCCTTTCTCCCATGCAACCATCTCTCTCTTTTTCTCTTTTCCTTCCCATGCTTCTCCTTCCTCTTCTTTCAACTTTCCCTTCCTTTTCTTCTCTTCCTTCTTTCTTCCCTCCTTCCTAGCTTTTCCTTTCCTTCCTCTTCCTTATCTACCCATCTCCTTTCTTCCTCCCTCCTTCCTCCCTTTTTCCCTTCCTTCTTTCCCTATTTATCCATCCATCTCTTCCTTCCATCCAACCTTATCTCTCCTTTTTTCTTCTTCCCCCCCTCTCCTTCTCTTTTTCTTCTCTCCTTCCTTCCTTCCTCTTATCCGTGTCCAGGAAGCCCATTCAGACGACCCAGCCTCTCCCGGGCCACCTACCCCGCTCTTTGGCCCTGGGCAACATCGCAACACCCATCCTCCACAGCCCTCCCCATCTGCAGCCCCAGGCGTTCTCTCCTGGTGGTCCCCCATCCCTCCTTCCCACCTCCCCGCCAGGGCTGTCCCGCCTTCCCCGGCCAGACCGGACTCCGAAGGGCCCCTCCCGGCCCGGCCAAGCTCACCCGCGGGGCCGAGAGGCTCAGGCCCCTGGGCAGGAAAAGGGGAAAAACCCCCGCCTGCGCCCCCAACACCGCTCGGGACAACGGCACCGCCATCATGGGTCCCACCGCAGGCCCCGCCCCCCGACGACTGCGCAAGCTCGGAAGCTCAGCAGGCCACGGCTAAGCCCCGGCCTCGCGTAGCGCCGCCTACTGGGCATATCCCTCTTCCCGCGGGCGGCGGCACCACGACAGCTCGCGGCTGTTGACTCGGCCGGGCCGGAAGGATCCCGAACGGGTGGGCTGCCTCTCAATACAGGGGGCTCGAGGAGGATTGCCTCGGAGCGTGCCTCCCCTCCACCCTGCCATAGATGTCAAGCTTTAATGGGGTGGGAGTGAAGGGGGACTCTGAGCATGTGAAGAGGGCTGTGCGTCACCAGCAAAGGCATCCTGCCTCCTTGCCGCGAATGCAGAGTTGCAACAGGATGGTGGTGAAGGGCAGTCTTGGGCATGCACAGAAGGCTGTCTCCCTGCCAAACAGAAGGAGACACAGTACCTCTGAGCATGCAGAGAGCTTTCCCTCCTGAATGTGAGAAAGATTGGAAACATCCTTTAATTTGGAGGGGATGGTACAAAAGATTCATTTCCTCCCAATATAAAAACAATTTCCCAAAGGCACTGTGCCTCTGAATNTAATTTGGAGGGGATGGTACAAAAGATTCATTTCCTCCCAATATAAAAACAATTTCCCAAAGGCACTGTGCCTCTGAGTGTGTAGAGTGTTTTCTTTCCCACAACCCCCAATGTCTTTTAATCTTTGAAAACAAACCAAGTGGTTACAAATGTGGTGACCCATCAAGCAATGCCACCCCTCCCCAGAAGCCCGTCTTGAAGGGGGGGCATGTAGACAAGCCACCATGGGAGGGGCCAGAAGTGGGAGGAGCTTAGCATTGTGGTCACAATGGGGGTCTGTTGTGCCTCTGGTTGCTGGTTTCATTGGGTCACAATGGGGCCCTTGGCTTGAGGCCTTGTCCCTGAGGGATCACTCATCCCTGGGCAGATGCCACCCAAGAGCCAGATCGTCCAGGGACCTCGCTGCCTGCTTTGGGGCGACGCTAAGCCTGCTTGGACCCCCCCTTTGAGCTTCATCTGAACTTCGCTCTCAAGGAAACATGACCCCCTCAAACACCAAGTGAGCCTCCGCAGCGCTATCTGGGCACCGCTGCCCGTCACAACTGGCTCACCCAAGGCTAAGCCAACAATCATGGTTTGCTGACCCCTGGTGGCCAAACCTGGCAAACCCAGATCCTTCCCTGTTTAGCCCAGGACCAACTCATTTGGGTCCCTGGGATGCTCCTGGCAGAGGAAAACACAAACTTCCCGCTAAAATTTCACACTACGGATGTTATGCCAGCCAGACAGGCCCACGATGTAAACCCATGGCTTGTTCTTGGATAATCCAAGATCACCTGAAAGGCGAGAGAAATTGGGAAAGTTTCAAATGCAGCCTTTGCATTTTGCACATGGCATCCAACTTTGCAAACCTTGTTTTGCTGTTTGCAAACTTGTTCACGTTTGCAGCTTGGGAATTAAAAGGAATGTTTTTATTGTTTTAAAGGATGGGAAAATGTCAACTTTTCCTCTTCTCTTCTGCCAGGGCAACAACCCTTGCCTGCCCGGAAACTTTGAGCACCCGTCCTCGCTACTGCCCGCAGTGCTCCTGAGTTCGAGGGCGCCAGTCCCAATCGGTGTGGTCCCAGTGCCCCGGCAGATTGGCTGAGCCCGACTGAGATCTACCAGGTAAGAAAAAACCCGGTGTCAAACCAAGTGTGGCTAACAGGAAGGGTTGATGGGCACTATAGTTGCAGCCCTACTGGGAAGACTATACATTTTCAAACTTGGTTAACTTTAACGTGACTGAACTTCCAATTCTGCTTTTTCAAACTGGCAATTTTTTATGGTGACTGGACTTCCAACTCCCAGAATTCCCTAGCCAGTGTGGCTAATTGGGAGAGCATGATGGGCACTGTAACACAGCCCTACTGGGAAGAGCCTTTTTCAAATGTGCCAACTTTAAAATAACTGGACTTTTGTCTGTCTGCTTTTTCAAACTTGCCAACTTTTAAGATGACTGGATTTCAACTCCCAGAATGGGATTTGAAATCCAGCCATCTTAAAAGTTGCCAACTTGAAAAAAAGAAACCCGCTATTTTACACTGCCAGACTATTATGATTCTCCCTTAGAAGCAGACACATGCTTTTTTTTTTAAAAAAAGGAAATATTTAAGATACAAGCGTGCAAGTTTTCAGTTAACTTCTGAATCGCCGATGCTTCATGCAATTTTTCCCCTGCCTTCCTAACAGGCTGCCAACCTCACCGTTTTTGCTAGTGACAATCAACACTCCGATCGGCCAGTGCAGCTGGATTTTCATTTCACCCATGGCAGCCAGGGTGCCAGCCACTGGCATGGACTTCTGCAAGGACCTACCCTTTTCCTGAACACCCCTCGGCTGGCACTGGATTTCAACAGCCGGGAAAGGTGAGGCCAAAAGCCGTGTTTAAAATGTGCGGGGGGGGGGGGG
>BHFT01016282.1:16596-28124 GCA_004320025.1 Laticauda laticaudata
GGGGGGGGGGGGGGGGGAGGAAAGAAAGCTGGCATTTTTGGATCAAGGTTTGGTGCCCAGGGGAAGGATTTACCCAGGAAGTTCTCAAAAATCTCAGCAACTCCCCAATAGGAATCCAGAAAGCAAGCGGATTCTTGCTCCTTCCTGCTAGTTTCTCTGGAATTAACAGGTTAGTCCTTGACTTATGACAACTTGGTTAGTGACAAAGGTTACGACCCTGAAAGAAGTGACTTATAACCAGCTGTGGCTAATAACCATCTCAGCATGCCCATGGGATCAGAGTTTGGGTAACCGGCATATATTTATGCAGTGTTAGGAGGGGGAGGAGAGGGAAAGCTGGATTCTATTAATGACTTGATTCATTGAACAACTTTAACAGTGATTTGCTTCGTAATCATTGCAAGAGAGAGGTCATAAAATCAGATGCGACGCACTTAAGAACGGCCTCGCTTAGTGAGGGAAATTCTGGTTGTTTAAGTCAAGGACGACTTGCGGGTGCTCGTTTTCCAAGTCCCTACTGGTTTTTCCTTGAAGGTTTTGATCAGGGCAGTCTGGGCCTTGGCTGGATTGTGTTATTATAAAACTTGAATTTTTGACTGACTGTCCATCTGCCTGATCCTATAGCTTGACCGCCACGCTGGAATACATCGAAGAAAAAACAGGCGCAGAGCAAGTGCTGGTCAACTTCCATAAGGCTCGGCGAGACCGAGGTAAAATTGGGGCTTTGGGGGAACTTTTTATCCTGGTGGGAGTGAATTTGGGCTTGGAGTGAATTTCCAAGTCTTGGAAAGAAATATATGGGTTGCCAATAATTAATCCAAATTATAAAGGAAAAAGAATTGGTTAAGGATGAAATTGGAAGAAGGCGAGGGTCCCAAAATGGGCTGGTTAAAACACAGGCACTTACAGCCCCAAATTTGCTGCTAAGCGGGACAAGTTGTTAAGTGAGACTTGCCCCATTTCACAACTGTCTGTGCCACAGTTCTTTCCTCCTGCAGCTGTTGTTAAGTGAATCTGGCTTCCTCATTGGGAGCGCAAAAGGGGAATGTCTCATAAATACAAATCAGTTGCCCAGTGCCTGAATTTTGATCACGTGGCCAGGGGAAGGCTGCAACGGTCGTGAGTCTGGGAAAAAACAGTCGAGCCCTCTCTAAATGAACTGCTGTCTACCTGTACCTTCTCAGCAGGCCAACACCTTGCAAAGAGAAGCAGAAGGGGCCCAAAACTTAAGTGATAAACCCTGATTGGATCCGAGGGGGAAACTCCCCCAGGAAGCAGCTCCCTTTCTGCACCCACTAATCCTGCTTCCCCCCTTCCCTTTCTAAGGCGACTTGCTACGAGCTTTCAGCTTCTTGGGTTTCAAACTCGTGGCCCCCAACCACCCTGGCCTGCCCCCCTGGGAAGACACCATCTTCATGGCTTACCCCCTGGAACGCGATCTCGGCTGGAATCCCCCACCAAAGACGGAATGACACTCGTGGGGCCCAGAGGCTGGAAGCCCCCGATTTGCAGCAGCGTGATTTCCGAGTCCCCCCAGAAAAGGCATTAAAGTGGCATGAAAGCTTAGCAGCTTGTGAGGCCGAGGAGGGAGGGAAGGGGTGAATTTATGGTATCCCTCCTGCCCCTCTGAATCTTCCATCCCATCCCAACACAAAATAATTGGGTTCGGTTTGGGGGGGGGGCACAAGCATCCTCGTCCTTTCTCCCCACAACCTACAATTCTGGGCTGAAATCTTCTCCCCACACGCCCCTGCATTTTTGACTCGGGAGAGGAACTGCTAAACACCAGCCTTTATTTCAGACAAAAATATAAACTGAGCCATCTCATCACTGCCCTTCGTGTTTTAACGCTTTGGGTTATAGGGGTGAAGGGAGAGTTTGCTTTGCACGTTTGCTTTTCAAAACCAAACTCTTTGCAAAACAAACTCTCCCTTCGCCGCTACATTATCCCTGTCCTTTTAGATCACCCCCCACCATTTCCCCCACCTCCACATTCCAGTTCTGGACCCACAATACAGGGTGCCAGGCATTGTGGCTTAGGCCAAAGAAACATAGGCTGCCCCAACCTTTCCAGACAGGTGAGGAACCCCCCCCCCCAAAAAAAAGGGGATACAGAAAACGAGGGATGGACTCATTAACAGCCCAATGTGAACATAAACTCAGGTTTGGGGTTGTGGCAGAAACACAGCCACCCCCCTCCTGTCTTCTGTGCAACTTCCCAGAGAAATGGCGATAAAGGCAGCTGAAATTTGATGAAAACTCAAGCTTGCCGTTGGGATCTTTCTGCAGTCCCTTCCAAGAAACAAATCTTTCAATCTGCAGCAAAGGAAAGGAAAAAAAGATGTTTAAGAAGTTTAATCTTTCCTCGGGGGAGGAAAGATCCTTGGATTTGAGGTGCAAATCTGGGGTGCAAAATCTGGAGCTGAGGAACCTGGTTTAGACCAAACTATCTTGGATTAATTTTTTCTGAACTAAATGGAAGATGGACACGGCCACACTGAGAAGGCAGAAAGACCCAAAGACTGCGACCAAGCAATCCAAGCTCTTCCCAAACTTATTCTTGGTGCACAGTCACCCAACATTTTACTCCTCACCTGCCTTCCTTCGGAGGCTCATAGCATCACCGAATTCTCCTCCCCTTCCGACATGGAGGCACTCTCTGCGGGGATTCAAGAGATAAGATTGGCATTTTGGGTAGGTGGGGGAGGGGAAGGGGAGGGAAAGGAGGTTGGGGGTGAGCTGGAAGAAAGAAGGATCCCACAGGTGGTCAGGGGTTTCTTATAGCCAGCAGGGAAAGCAAAAAATGGGTTGGAAGGAAAACTCCAATTGCTTTTTGTTGAGAGAAAAAATAAAGTCTGCACTCATTTTGAGGGAGGGGGGGATTTGAGCCTTTTTGTCTGACCCAACCAGGGGGGAGGGCTGGGGCAGGACAAGTTGAGTGGCATCTCNGGATTTGAGCCTTTTTGTCTGACCCAACCAGGGGGGAGGGCTGGGGCAGGACAAGTTGAGTGGCATCTCCTCGGGATTCTGCTGCATACCTGACAGGTTGTCCGACAACATCCCTGCAGTATTTCCCTAGGGAGACAAGCAGAGACCAGATTTGCAAGGGGGTAGGAATCAACATTGTTAATAATATATTAATCGGTATTCAATTGGGGGGCAGGACGATGGGTGTGTATGTTTTTTTTTTTTAAATGCACTTTTTAAAAAATGTTTTGTGTGTTGTTTCTGGGACTTTTTAAAGTTGTGTGTTTTAACTTGCTATTGAATAAAAGAAAAATCCTGAAAAAGTAAAAAGGAAACAATAACTTTGCACGATTGATCACCTATGGTACCCCCTCTGAGCTCAAAATAGAAATACCAACCAGGAGAAGATTTAAAACCTTATTATATCTGGCTTTTTTTGCTGCAAGGGGAGCCCCTTCCTTAAGTTTGCAGGTCAAAAGGAGAGCATGTTTATTTTTGCTATTAAAGAATTCCTGTCAGGCAGGGGGTTGGACTAGAATACCTCTAAGGTCCCTTCCAGCCCCCTTTTCTTTCCGCTTCCCTCTTTTTCCTTTTCTCTTCCTTTCTCCCTTCCCTTCCTTCCTTTTTCCTTTCCATCTTCCCTTCCTTTTCTTCCCTTTCTTTCCTCTTTTCCCTTTCTTTCTTTTCCCATTCCCATCCTTATCCTATCCTCATCCACAGCAACATGGACTAGCCACATAGCCAGCCTACCCCAAAAGAGGCCAGATCTACGTCTCGATTACCAACCAGGTTTCTGGGTAGCTCCCTTGAGGTCCCCCCATCTTCGTCCGGCAGCTTCCGAATCGCGTAGCCCAGCTGGATCAGCTCCTCTCCCACATCGACAAACTGGGGGAAGAGAAGCTTCCCGGCTGAAAAACCGGCCCTCGGGTGGGCCAAATTTCACCCCAAAAGCCATTTCCGTTTTCCACTTAAGCCAGGATTGGTCTCTCACCTGCCCGTCGGTGGGCTTGAACAGCCGGACGCACGGACGCACGCTGTCCCCCACGGACACATAGGTGCAGATCTTGCAGAACACCGATTTCCACCGGGCACAGTGGGTCAGGCGGTCGAATTCATCCAGGGCAGCCTCTTCCCAATGCGGCCCTAGTGCAGGAAGTCAAGGCCGGAAGTTGAATGCGGGATTAAACTTCTGTCAAGGTTCCTGCCACCCTTGGGAACGGCTACCAGAATTCCCCAGCCAGCAAGGAAGCTGTTAGAAATGGGTGGACTTCGGTTCCCAGAATTCCCCAGAAAGGAAGATGGAGAGACTCACCAGTTGGGGCCACACCGGCCAAGCAGCACTCAATGGCCTGGAAAGGGAGGCCTAGGAAATCACCCCTTCGCCCCCACAAAAAATCAACAAAAAAAGGGGGGGGGGAAAGGAGGTTAAGAGGAGCAGCAGGAGAGCCCAATCCCGGCCATCCCATCCCAATAGTTCTCGTCCCCATGTTCCATCTGCCCCAACCGACGAACTTTCTTGCTGCAGTTGCTCAGTGAACGTCTGAGGTTGTTAAGTTTGTTACATGTTTATGAAGTAAATTTGGGTCGTTCCCCCCCCCCCAACTGTCAGGAGGTCGCAAAAGGCGGCCACAGGACGCCGGCGACACCGTAACCATCATAAATGCAAACCAGTTTGATCAGCTGACCAGGAGAAAGCTGCAACTGGTCGTTGAGGGTGGGAAAAAAAGATTTTTTCCAGCGCCGCAGTTAACTTTGGCCACTAAACGAGCAGTTGCAAGTTGACGAATACATGCACGTTGCCGTATCCCATCGTTTTCGGTTTCCAAGCTGCCGCACTGCTCTTTCAAACCCCTTTCCCCCCTCCCTTTCTGTTGGCAACTCTAAAAACACCCTAGAAATATTTTACGAGTTGACATTGCCCTGGCAAATGGTGGTTTGCTCCGGCAGGACGAGCCCAGCTGACATCATCCAAGACTGTCAAACCCCAACAAATTCCCAACTTCTTCCTCTCGGCCACGACCACCGAGAATCCAGGACCCCAATTTCCCGATCCCCAAGTTGGAGGGACGATACCCCGGTCTGCCCCTCACCGCAACAGCCGTAGCTTCTCCAGAGGCACCTCCCCGGTGTCCCCGAAATCCACGTAATAAATATCCAGGTTGCCGTTGTCCATGGTTCCCAGGATCTCGGCCCGATACCAGGAATGGTCTTCGGGGTAGTAGGCGGCTACGATGTCCCCCACCTGCACACTTTCCAGCTGGAGGGGAGAGAGAAACGATAGGGGTAATGCCTGGGGTGTGTGTGTGGAGTGGCAGGATGGAAAGCTACACAGCCCGAGTAGATATTGAGAACCATAGTTATAACTATTGTGTGTGTAAGATTTATTATCGGAAATGTCAGCAAGAAAAGGGCACGTACTATCATGCATGGTAATCTTGCAAAAAATCCCAGTGTCACCACATAAAATATTTCTATGTCTTTTTAGAGTTGCCAGCAGAAAGGGAGGTGGGAGTAGTGCAGCCGCTTGCAAACTGAAACTGCATTCCATAAATGTTTTCAAAGATAGTAATTAGGGGACTGAAGTTTCTGTGTGCAAATATCTAATAGGAGAACATTGATGATTCTGGGCTATGGATGTGTCCCATTAGAGAATATGAATTATGATACACCCAGGAGGTGGGGGAAAACCAGGGTCAAGGGTGACAATGAATTGTGTGTCTCAGAGCCGGCTACACCCTGGCAGTGCCGGCATGTTAACTCCCAATAAATCCTTTTTGAGTTTTGGAAGTTTGGCTCAATATTACCTGAGATTTCTCAGAAAACAACTGAATGAAAAATTGCTGACCTTCTACCGCTGCACCAGAGAGAGTATCTTAACTTACTGCAGCTCTGTCTGGTTTGCCAATTGCACCGGGGCAGATAGGACAGCGCTCCAGAGGGTGAATGCCATTGCCCCTCTGAGGATCCTGGGTTGCCCTCTCCCCTCTTTGGAAGAGCTTTACAGCTCCCGCTGCCTTAAGAAAGTATAAAACATTCTTAAAGATCCATCTCATCCTGGATACCCTTTTTTAAAAACTATTACCATCTGGCAGATGGTACAGGATAATAAAAACAATGACAAATAGAGCTGAAAAACAGCTTCTGTCCCAGAGCAGTAACTCTATTGAATTCTACTGCAAAGTGCAATATTAAGGCAACGTCAGGGTTTTCAATTCAGTGTGTAGAATGCGAAGGACGTGTGTTTGTGTTTGTTTTTATAGCCACAATGTACACTGAAGATGGTATTTAATTTCATTGTATGAGGCGCAAGGACAACAAAGTAAACTAAAGTATAAAAAATATTTGGGGGAAAAAAAAGGGAAAAAACTAAATTACACAGCCTTCCTGTGTTGGCCCTCACCTCACCATCGTTGGTCTCGTAGTATTTTGTCATCTCCTGGACGAGTTTGTCCAGGGACAGAGCTTTTGTGTTGATAATCTGGATCCAGAAGTGGCTGGGATTCTCCGAGGCCGAGACGTAGACCTCCAGGTGGTCTTTGGGGCGGATGTTGAAACCCGGGCTGGAGGCTTGAGAGGCAAGGCAGGTGGGTTAGGGGAGGGGTGGACTTACCTGTATGGCGAAAGGCAGGTGGGTTAGGGGAGGGGTGGACTTACCTGTATGGCGAAAGGCAGGTGGGTTAGGGCAGGGGGCACCAAGCTTTTGGACCTCAGGGACCACCAAACTCATAGTTTCAAATCCCGCGGACCACTAATATGAACCCAGAATGCCGCTCACTGAAGCGCCTGGACTCCCAAAGGATGGGGTCCTTCAGGCACTTAGCTTGGCTGCCTGTTTCTGCAACCTTAAATACTCAGTCATTTGGACCCGTTTCCCAGAAAAGCAAAACACCAGGATATCTCATCTCTTTCCCCCTCTCTCATCTCTCTCCTCTTTTCCTCCCTTTCTCCCTTCTGTGTCTTGTCTCTTTCATCTC
This sequence comes from Laticauda laticaudata, assembly GCA_004320025.1. Lineage (NCBI taxonomy): Eukaryota > Metazoa > Chordata > Lepidosauria > Squamata > Elapidae > Laticauda > Laticauda laticaudata. The sequence goes on from BHFT01016282.1 coordinate 23,538, forward strand.
TTTCCCTCTCTCATCTCTCTCCTCTTTCTCCCTTTCTCTCTTCTGTCTTGTCTTTCATCTCTTTCCCTCTCATCTCTCTCTCCTCTTTCCCTCCCTTTCTCCCTCTCTTCTGTGTCTTGTCTTTCATCTCTTTCCCTCTCATCTCTCTCCTCTTTCCCTCCCTTTCTCCCTCTTCTGTGTCTTGTCTCTCTCATCTCTTTCCCCCTCTCTCATTTCTCCTCTTTCCCTCCCTTTCTCTCTTCTGTGTCTTGTCTTTCATCTCTCTTTCCCTCTCATCTCTCTCTCCTCTTTCCCTCCCTTTCTCCCTCTCTCTTCTGTGTCTTGTCTCTCTCATCTCTCTTTCTCCCTCTCTCATCTCTCTCTCCTTTCTCCCTTTCTCCCTTCTGTCTTGTCTCTCTGTCTTGACTCTCTCTCTCCCCGGGCGGTGGGGGTGAAAAGAACCTCTGAACCGGTGCTGGGTTGTCCAGAGGCCACATGCTGAAGACCACATGCCTGGCAGGGAGGTGGGGCAATCTGGCAGTCTCCCTAGCAAACCTGTGTCGTGGCTGGTCCCTCCTCCTGGTCCCTCCTCCGCGCATCGAGGAGGCCGAGCAGCAGCAGGAAGAGCCTGGATCTCCTGAGCTGCAGGAAGCGGCTGCCAGCAATGCCCTCAGGTGGAGAAGTTGCAAGGGGGAGGCCTGGCCCCTTCCCTCAGGAGCTGCCAAGCCTCCTCCTTCCCGCTGGGCAGGGGTGGGATTCACATTTTTTAACAACTGGTTCTGTGGACGTGGCTTGGTGGTCATGTTATTGGCTGGGTGTGGCCAACTCAGCATCACTCACATCGAGGCAAGCATCTCCTCACCTGGCCTTTCATGACTGTGGGGATGCTGCAACAGTCATAAGTGTGAAAAACGGTCATAAGTCACTTTTGTCAGTACCACTGTAACTTTGAATGGTCCCTCCATACTAGCAAAGTACCAGCAAAGGAGGGGAAAAAACTCCAGAGAAGTTCCTGAGACAGGAAGTCTAGTCCTGCCAAGAATGTTAATAAAGGTTAACAGAGAGACAGTTTCTGTAAGCAACACCAGAATGTTTCCTTCCTGCCTTCCTTACAGGATTAGCCCAGTAATTTTTTCTAATTGGTTCTCCGAACTGCTTAGAATGTTAACGACCAGTTCTAGCGAATAGGTGCGAACTGGTAGAATCCCACCCCTGCCACTGGGCTTGTGAGCGCTTCTGGCGAGGAGGAAGAGAAGCGTGGTGGCTTGGCGGCTGGCCAGAGGGCTGGCAAGCACCAGGGAACAATGCCGTGATCTCATAATCACAACCATCATAAATACGAGTCCGTGGCCAAGCGTCTGAATTTCAATTGCGTGATCATGGGGGAGGCCACCGTGGTTGGGTGGAAAACGGCCGCAAGCCGCTTTTTTGAGGGCCACGGTAACTTCCAACAGTCCCTTAGCAAACGGACGTATCAAGCTACGAGACTCAGCCCAATCCTCCATGTCCCAACCCAGTCTACCCTCAATTTTGTTGCTCACCTTCAAAGGCAGACATCGGCGCAGGCTGATTTGGGGACTCTGCTCCACTCAACTCTGGGGGAACCCGCAAACAGTAATCCAGCGGCCCGTCGCCCGCCTCTTGGCGGAGGTACCCAAGATCTGGCATCCGACTGCAAGGTTCTATGCATGAGTAAGGCCGCACTCCTGGTTCACCAGCCGCTGCTGCCGCCTCCTCCTCCTTCCGGGTGCCTAGCGGTTGCTTGCGATGTGAACGAGCCAACACCAATTGCAACAACTTACTGTGGACAGCATCGTCCGACAGTTTCTCGCGGATCAATTCCTGCCAGCAGATGATGGGTCAGTGGCAGTTGTCTGCTCCAAAGCCCCCTGCCCTTTGCGCCCCCCCTCTCAACTTCCGTTCTCCATTGGCCCTGGATTCCCTCCAGCCAGGCCACCTCCACCCTGGCGACAGGAAAGGCATCTGGCCATTAAAACACTCTGCTAGCTCCATTCAGTTGCCTGGACTCCACCCCAGCAAGGGATTATGGAATTGTTAAAAGAAGAAAAGTCAGAAAATGGGGCAACTTTAACATGTCTCCCTTAGCAACAGAAATTTCAGGCTCCATTGTGGCTGTAGGTTGAGATCCACTGGTTCAAGGCCCAGATCCTGCACACGATTGAGGAAACCCAGCCCAGCTAAGCTCTCACCTTGGCAGCCTGGACCTCCTTGCGAGTCCCGGAGAGGCTGACAATGCGGGTGAGCGACAGGGCCCCCTCCATTTCGCGGTCACAGTCGATCTTGGCCCCAGTGCTCTGGCATATGGCCCTCACTGTCTCGCCACCCTTCCCTAGAGGAGGAAGAGCGACAGCAGCCATGAGGGATGAAGAAAGGGAGATGAGCGTCTGGGAAAAAAAACCCTTCCGTGGGATCCATGGAGCTGGGTTGGTCTTCTGGGCAGATGTTTCACGACCCAACTGGGGAATGGCATCAGTGCCAGAAGAAAGGGGAGGGGGGTGTTTGGAGAATAAAGAAGAGGGCAAGAAGCAGAAGAGCAGGAAGAAAAAAGGAGAGCAAATGAAAAAGAAAGGAGGAGGAAAAGAAACTCTTGGGGCTCTTTTGAGCTGGGCTCTTTCTTGGCAGATGTTTCACGACCCAACTAGGGAATGTCATCAGTGCTAGAAGGCAGTAGGATTTGCAAGGATGAGAAAACTGCTGGTTTCCTGGCAAGACGTTTCATTACCAAACTAGGCAACGTCATCCGTGCTATGCCCCCCTCTTCCAAATCCCAATTCTCCATTGCCAGCTTCCCAAAACGAGACAAAAATCAGTCCTCCATGAAAGCCCAGCCACAGCATCAGGGTCTCCAGGGTGGGGCGGCTAAAGACCACCAACCGTTGCGGCCCCCTCCCCACAAGGAAAGCTTTCAAGGGCTCCAAGAAGAGGAAGAGGTACCAATGATGCGGCCAATGGTCCGACTGGGCACAGAGATCTTCTCCACCATGGGTAGGCTCTCCTCCAGGATCTGGTGGATGGCAGCTTTGGCCTTGCACACCTGCACAGGAGAGCCCGAGATCCGGATCAGCCGCTCCTCACCGGATTCCTCCAGATCCACATTAATGCGGGCATGAGTATCCTTCCGCAGCTGCGAGGAGGAGGAAGAAGAGGGGACGGAAATAACTGGGAGGTTCGTCCAGCTTCCGGGATTCTCTTGCAAAAAGGAGGGAGGGGGTGTCCACCCACCAGCCGTCTCCCCTTTGTTATGGTATTGAGATTTAAGAGCTGACCAGCTGTAAAGCTGAGGCAATGTAAGGCCAATGCAATGAAGATGAATTTCACCATAGCATGAGTATTGCCCTTTTAAGACGAAGAATGGGTCCACAGAAGTCATTACCTCTTTAAGAGGTGTCTATATAAAGGTAGCCATTGGAGGATGTATTTCTCTCCTTGTGTCCTGTCTTCATGGTAGAGTTCTCAGTGCAGAGTTAAGAAGAGTGATTGCTTCTAAGGTATTTTGCCTACTAGGTATATTTCTGTATATGTGTTGTGTATAAACCACTGTTAAATGTCTTAGGCTGTGTGTGCTGTGTTTTGCTCCTGGGTTATCTCATAATAGCCACGTTGCAAACGCTCCGACCCCCTTCCTCCACTTGCCTGGTTCACCTTGGTCCCCTGCCGCCCGAGAAGGTACTTCACTGCCTCCTGGGGCACTTTCAGCACAAATTCCATTTCTTCCTCACCCACGAAAGGGACACGCTCCTCTGGAGAAGGAAGAAATGAAAGACCGGGAGATATTCCCCTTCCCCACTTTTGGAGGTATCTAAAGCTCCTAAAGAACATTCCTAAGAGGTCTGCAAGGGGCGTGCATAAGTGCACCATCGTGCCTCCTGTCCTATTGTCCCTATTTATTCCTACCTATTTCCTGTATTCTTACTCATGTTTATACTTATACCTATTACCTTGTAAGCTACTGACAAATAAATAAATACAATAAAACAAAAGGAAGGAAAGAGACAATACCCATTCCGAAGAGGCCTGCAAGGGGCGTGCATAACTGCACCATCGTGCCTCCCGTCCCTGTCCTATTGTCCCCATTTATCCCTTCCTATTTCCTGTACTCTTACTCATGTTTATTCTTATACCTATTGTCTTGACAAATCAAATAAAATAAATAAAGTTTCTAGCCTGGTGCTTTCATCCCTGGGCCAAATTTTCATTTCCCTTCCAGGAACGAGGCAGGGAGGGACATGGGTGAAACATCTGCCCAGCAGAAAAGTCAAGATTGGGCTGCCATCTATCCACCTGGGATTGAATTGGGGGGGGGGGGTTTTNCCTGGGATTGAATTGGGGGGGGGGTGTTTCAATATTGCAAGGTGCGGGGGAGGGGGGAACTGGCATGCTCACCTTGGTCCTCCCGATATCGGCGGTACAAGATGTAGAGGATGGCAGCGCTGGCCGGGATGCCAAGGCCCAGGGCGATCTTCTGCAGGCCGGTCAAGCCTCCGGCCCAGGCACTGGTGCTACTGCGTTGGTCAGCCATGGCTCTGCAGCCTCCAGCTGTCCCCTAAGCATTGGAGGGAGGGGGGCAAACTTCTGGGTGGGGGGGGG
>BHFT01016283.1:0-24521 GCA_004320025.1 Laticauda laticaudata
ATAGGAAGACTCTCCCCAAATCCTTTTTTAAAATGATAGATGAAATAAATTTAAAAGATATATGGAGAGAAAGAAAGGTTAAAACCAAACAATACAAACAATACAAGCTCAAACTGGAAGTCCACAATGAAAGCAAATCTTTAAAGGATTGAATATTATAGCACTTTTTTTGTTTGTCTATCTATCCATTTCTCCATCCCCCCCACCTAACTAAATTACCATAAATTACCACAATCTAATTTAACTCCCATTACTTACATATGGCCACACCCCACTAGAGGGGCGCAATTAATTTGATCATATTGTGAGAAGTAACAAGTTGTCCTCCTGGGAATTTGGTTACCAATGTCAAGTAGTATTTTCTTTGATAAAAGGAACTTTTCTCAGGAATGGCCTCTAGTTGGAGACTCCTTTTTTCCAACATTATGTGCCTTTAGGAAGAGCATGAAAATAGAACTTTTCCAGAGGGTTTTGGGAGGTCTGATTCCAGAAATTGTTTTGATATTTTTTAAATTGTATTTCTAAGGCCTTTTGGTCTGCATTATTATGTTTGATATGAGATCTAGTTTGGTCAAGTGGATAGGGTTTCTGGCAGTGATGGGTTTCAAAAAATTTTCCTTCCAGTTTGGTGTGAGTAAATGCTTTGTGTGCACACAGCTTTTGCAACTCATCTTCTGCTGTAAGCCTTGTTTGTAAAACAGCTGATGCGAGACAATTGGCTGTGCCGTGCAAAGTAGCTGAGGTTGAAAAGCAGGAAATAAAGGTCAGTATAGAGCTGGGGTGCATGGGAGGGCCCAGCAGCTGATCATTGGAGCAAACCGGTTCACTCACAGATGATGCTTGGAGCTACTGATTCAGCCAAACCTTAAATACCACCACTGGTATCAGGTTAGAAACTTGGGGACTGTGAGTTCTAGTTCTGCTTTAGGCATGATAGCTGGCTGGATGATGTTGGGCCTATCACTTTCTCTCAGCCCATGATGTCCCACTCAGGTGACAAGCTGCCTCTGGTGACAATTCCTGTTTCAACCAAAAATTGACCAACATTTGGTTGATCTGAAAAAAGCAGACACTGCATTTACAGGAAAACACTAGGATTTTTTTTAAATTACTTTGATCCAGCTGTGGTCTTTTTTGATAATTGTTGCAGCTTTTATATCTGTAAATAAATAATTCTGATAATTTAATTATACAAATTAAAAATGCAATTTTGCACGCTTGTTGTTCCCTCTTCTTCTGGCCTTTCCAAGTGAAAAAAGCTGAGATTCTCCTTTCTTCAAAGAGGCAAAAAAGCAGTGGCTGGTGATTGTATGTATGTATGGGTGTATGTGTATTTTTTTGTTACAATGCAGTAGAATGCAGTACTGCAAGCTACTTCTACTGCAGCCAGCTGCCTGCAATTTGGCAGATCGAATCTCACCAGTTGAGATTCTCAATCTCAAAGTTGACTCAGCCTTCCATCCATTAGAGATGGGTAAAATGAGGACCCAGATTGTTGGAGATAATAGGCTGACTCTGTAAACCACTTAGAGAGGGCTGTAAAGCACTGTGAAGTGGTATATAAGTTTAAGTGGTATTACTATTGCTGTTATACTTTATTTATTTATTTATTTATTTAATATGCCACCTCTCCTGCTTCTAAGGCAATACTGGCATTCTCTTGGCAGAAACACAAGCAGATAGAAAAACCAATAACACGGAAGGAAGAAGGAACAGACAACCTTGTTTTACAAAGGACTTACCGCTTTATGAAGTTTGCAAAAAGAATACGATGAGAATAACCCTGTTGCCGAATCCGAGCTATTTCCAAAATTCCAGTATATCGCAACTGAATCAATACTTTTTCTTTGTCATATTTGTTTGCCTGTCGATGGTTGTTTGGTTTAATACAACGAACAAAATGAGGCTGGCCAACTGCCAGTTTGTACAATAAATCCATCAATGAGTTCTGAATGGAAATGATGGAAATAAAACATTTGGTATTCTTTTACAGACTCCATTTGCAAAAACTGATAAAGCTTCTATTGGCAATATTTGAACTGTGCCTGGCTGAAAGAATAACTATAGATGATCATAAGTAAAAAAGAATTAGCTGCAATAACTGAGAGAGCAGCTATAAATACTCTCTTCTTTTCCACAAATATTTTAAACAATTCAAAATTGAGTGAAGAAAGTGTCAGGAAGAAGTAAATGTTTGGGGCCAATGAACATAGTTAGAACTATCATCAAACTCCCATTTATAAAACACCAGTTGACCACAGAGCAAATAACTCGTTTATGATTGATTTCCACCATAACCTTTAACTTAGATGATTCTTCTGGAAGATTTTTACTATCTCATCTTCTCTGAGATACCCTTTTGTTGGGATGCTTAGGAACCTTATAAGGGGAAGAGTCAAGATGGCAACACATTAACAGATTACTTCCCTTATTTCAGAATGAAGTTGAGAGAAATACATATAAATACAGATAATCCTCAACTTAGTTCATTTTGTGACCATTCAAAGTTACAAAGGCACTGAAAAAAGTGACTTATCACTGTTTTTTACACTCATGACCATTGCAGCATCTCCATGATCACATGATCAAAATTCAGATGCTTGGAAAGTGGTTTGTATTTATGATGGTTGCAGTGTCACAGGATCTCCTTTTGTGACTTTCTGACAAACAAAGTCAATGGGGAATACGGATTCACTTAATGACTATGTTAACAACTTAACACTGAGAAATCATGTTACTAATTTAACAAATGCAATGATTTACTTAACAACTGTGGCAAGAAAAGTCGTATAATAGGGCAAACTCACTCAACAAATGTTTCACTTAGCAACATAAATTTTGCCCTCAACTGTGGTTGTAACTCAAGAGCTACCTATAAAATAATGGCAGAGTTGTTTGCTTTGGAATATATCTATTTCCTACTTCACTTAAAAATAATTAAAATAGTATTTTAATGTCAGATGGAATATGGAGTCTGACAAGCACCAAGAATAGTGCTTGTAGACACGGCCCTAGCCCATGACCTTCAGACTGCTTATCCCTGCTCCTTGCTTGATCAATCAGCTGCCATGAAACAGCAGGAGAAAATAGCTGGCAAAACTCTATGTGAATTCATCCTATATATTTAATGAAGCACTATTTCAGAAATAAAATTAGTCTTACATCAAAGTGTAGAACTTGAACATGAAATTAAAACAATTTACCTATTTTGGAATGAGATGGATGACTCACCTTTCTTTGAATACACAAACAACTATGTGCAAAAAGTATCATATTAACAGGTAATATTAAATTAAGTATTTAAATTTCTGTCACATCTGTGTTTTCACTATTGACAAGATATGATTTCTTTATGTCACATGTAAACTTTCATCAGAGGATAAAACTGCAATGTGTAATTCTAGGTTCTTTAGGCCAAGTTTACTTAAAGAGAAACCTAGAAACTGAATTGTAGAATAGACAACAGGAGAAAGGGATTTTAAATTTGGTTGTCTATAGCCTCTTGCCTATTCAGTACAATGTATTCAGACTTTTCTGGTGCTTAAAACTGTATGTAGATCATAAAATTGTTTATCTTAATTTCTTGATTGCATACTCTTATGCTTACACTCATGTAGATCCTGATGACCTCTGATGCGAGGCAAATTTGTTGCGGCTCATGTCTTAAGCGAACACATTGCATGTAGGGACTCTAGCACACTCTCTTCCTATTATGTACCTCTAATGAGCAGAGAGAAATGTAATTGCCTCTTGGCAATTAATGGTGGTTGTGGCATAAAATGGTATTCAGACAGGTGTTCTGCAGTGACTCAATGCAAATTCTTATTCCAAATCGAGAAGCTAATTGTGCAAGCACCAGGGTGCCTCAAAAGAAAATGGTAGCAACAATGTAATACTCTTGTAAGTGCATTATTCAAATGTAAATTTTAAAAGCATATTAATATGCTCCTTGAATGTATAATTACAATTTCAGTTGGCATCACAAATCATAATTGACATAATAATCAAACTCAACCAGAGAATGATAAAAATCTTGGCAGGGACACATACAAGCAATATCATGAATATGAATATAATATGGAACACAAGAAAATTATAGTGTATTTTTCTCTGAATTAAACCTATGAAGATAAACACTCCTTTGAATTGAACTTGACTTCTGATGATTAAAGAATCCTATAGTTTTCTTTGAAATAATAATGGAAGTTGTTTGGAAGTTATCTTTTGGGATATTTGTTTGATTTCCAAATCTATATTATCTTATACCCTTGGGATTTTCTAGGAATTTCCAGTCCAAGCCTACCCAGGTCCCATCCAATTTATCTTTTTCAGTTCAACCAAAGAAAATTCTATGCTCATTTTTCAAGAATGCCTGTCAAACTCATGTTGTCATGGCTGTGTCATATGATATATTGGGACTTTTCTCCCCTTCATTAAATTGGGTGTGGACATGGCCACCATGTGATATATTCGGCCCATGAGACGGGAGTTTGACAGCCCTGGCATATATGCTGAGAGGTTCATATGTCACAAATATTATTCTTTGAGCAATATCAAGTTAAAATTAGAACCAGTTGCTCAAGTGTTCTCTCCTCAAAATTGACTTGAGATAACTAAGTAGTTAATAGGTTCATCTATACCATCAGGAAAAATGTAGAAATTGTTTCAAGTAACAGACTGGAGCAGGCAGTGAATTGTGGCCAAGTCTCATCCATAGTCTTCTGCAGGGCCACTTAGATCATGTTTCTATACCATCCAGGTAATCTGACTTGAGCTAATACCATAGTTTGATCATAGGCCATTCATTCTTCCATTGTTAATAAGCTGATTTGTTTGTGCATGCATGCAACATGCCAATTATATTAGATGGACAGAATCCCCACAAATTCAAGTTAACAGTTAGAAAATTAGCAGATTTAATAGCTATTTCAATAATAATGTATTATTCCCATTTTATGTATTAAGAATAATATTCTTTATATATTAAAATAATATTCTAAAACATTAATATTAAACCTCTCCTTGCCTAGCATTTGGCTGTTCTTTGCTCATTTCAGGTGGCTAAAGATAGTGAGATTTAGCTAGTCTTGAGAGAAGAGATTAGTATCAGAGTATCCTCAGGCTGAAGGCAGGTTGAGAAGTTTAAAAATCTTCTCAAAAAGTGGAAATAGCAAAGAACCCCCAGATTGATGCAGAGAAAACTAATAGGCATATCCATCGAGTTATCAAGTCAAGACTGCCTAGTGGGAGAATTGACTTTAATCACATAATTAGAGAAAGTAAGGTTGATAGTTTCATGAATAACATGCATTAAAATAGAAAATAAGCAATGTCTTACTCGGAAATAAGAAGCAACTGTCTGTGTTTTTGTATTGGTTGTTTCTCTTGGATGCATGGAATCTTCCTGCTGATGCTGTATGATCAAGAAAGAAAAATGACACTGTTAAAAATGGCACAATCCCATTCTAAATTGTAGGTGCTGTTATTTCAGAAACAGAATAATTTATCATACTATGTATCTGGGAAAACTGAACACTTTGATACAAGTGTTTGTCACAAATATGAAAAAATAGCATGCCTATTATCTTATTTATCAAAACCTCAGTCAGCTAATGATCATATTAATTACAACAGTGTAATTAATACACTTTTTCAATAAAGTTGGATTAAAATCCTTGTATTTTCTCTTTTTCAATACATTTGTTGGCAAATTAGATTCTGTGAATTTAGCGGCACACGCTCATCAGTAAAAATACCTATGGATGAGCGTTAAAGAAAATAACAATTGAGAATTAATTTAGTTTTCCCTCAACTCAGTATAAAATCAAAGCAGAAAGAAAATGTTCAATACAGAAGGAAAATGAATTGTATATTTTGAAGATACCCTGCTAAACAACAAAAGAAATTACCTGAGTTGAGGAAGAAGACAGCCCCCCCCCATTAAAGATTAACAATTCATCTACTCTAAATCTGATTAGATAGCTATCCAGGGACTCCTTTACTTTTATTTGGTTGATTTGATTCTGTGGTCTCCACTTCTGATAATTTATTGCATGCTTCCTCAGTGCCAAATTATCTGAGAGAGAGAGAGAGAGAAGATATCAGAAATTGATAAAAAGGGTCATTTTCCTGGATTAGTCAGGGAACAAACATAATAGGCCATTGCATTTATAAAAAAAGTTCTTCATGAAAATACCTTTTTATTATTTCAGTATGTGCCTCCTTCACAATTTTTTTAGGTTCATGGAATAGCCCCCTAGGGTGGTATCAATTACCTGTTATCTTTCAAAAGATCTTTTTGAAAATAAGCATATCAGTAAGAATGATTTCCAGATCCTTATTGTTCATACTTTTTGGGTCCTTTTTAGATGACAAAAAGAACACCATGATGTGTCTTTGTTGTTTTCTAATTCATCTTTTGTCATTCTGATGCTTGTTTGAATTTTATTATAGGCTTTATATCACTTGGCTTTCAAGGTGCTGACTTCCAAAAATGCTACAGCTGGAAAGGTAACTAAACATTTCTCACAAATAAAAATAACATCTTGTGAACAATGAAGATATAAGCTAGCCTTCAAAAGTACATAACTTATCCAGAAATTCCTTATTTTCCTTTTACTTATGGAAAAAAAACCAGATTCTTGGAAAATTATGAGAAGATGGAACATGTATTTTAAATTTGTTCTTTTAATATTATTGAATAAATCAAATTTTTGAAGATCCTCCCCAGTTTGTTTTCTGTGGAACTTCCAAAGCCTTACATACATGGCTAAGATGGCTTACCCTGATTAAAAAGTACTGTACAATTTTCAAATGGCCTAGTGTGACATGCAATAAATGATGAACCAGTCTAAGACTTCATGAATACTTCAGGAAACAGTGCATGGAAGCAATCCATGGAGAAAATGAGAAAAGTAGTTCATGGAGCTGGTGTCACCTTTCTGAGCTGTGAGACAGAAGAAGCTCATTCTCTTAAGAACCTAAGGACACATTCCATTGGGCAAGAAATGTGTACAACTGCAACCCTTAAAAAAGACACACAAAAGACAGCGCTCAGAACTGTTTCTAACATCTGTGCTTGGCCCTCAAGGATCAACTCAATTTCTGTCCCTTCTTCCAGTTTCTCAGAGAACAAGATCTCTAAGATTACAGTTGGATAATGAGGGAAAACTGCTCTTTCCCCAAATGCGTGTTTTCTGATCACCAAAAGTTGTATTGCTAAATATGCAATTAATATACACTGCTCAAAAAAAATAAAGGGAACACAAAAATAAGACATCCTAGACAACAAAATCACACAAAAATTATCAAATTTAATCAAATTTAGCAACCCATGGAGGTCTGGATTTTGAGTTACACTCAAAATTAAAGTGGAAAAAAACACTACAGGGCTGATCCTGAGAGCTGTGTGGATGTAATATCCTTAAAACAAGCAACAAAATGAGGCTACAGTAGTGTGTGTGGCCGTCCCACGTGCCGTATGACTCTCACTACAAACCCTGGGCATGAGCTCCTGATGAGGTGGCAGATGATCTCTGAGGGAGGATCTCCCCACACTGCACCTGAGACTAAGCACCCCCAACTCCTGGACACGGGACTTGTGTGGCAACGTGGCGTTGGGGGTGGATGGAGCGAGTGAGATGATGTCCACAGAATGTGGCACAATTGGATTCAGGGTCTGTGAGGGAACGGGCCGAGCAGATACTTATAGGATCAATGCCTCATCTTGCAGAGAAACTGCTGACACACTCCAGCTACATTGAGGTCTGCATTCTTCTTGCATTAGGAAGAATCAAGAGCCAACCACACCAAGCCAGCATATGCTCCCACAAGGGGTCTGAGGATCTCATCCGGTACATGATAATGACAGTCAGGCCTCTCTGGAGACACATGGAGGGCTGTGGGGCCCTAAAGAGAATGCCACCGTCACCTGACATTTACTGACACCCACTTGCAAACCGGAATATGCTGGAGGATGTTGCAGTGCGAGCCAAGAACGTTACTCCACAGCACGTCGCACTCCAGACCTTACTTCACACTCCTGTCACGCATGTCTAAGTGGAAACCTTGCTTCATCTGTATGAGAGCACGAGGCCACCATGGCGAATATGCCTGAAATCTTCGTGTTCCCTGGCAAATGCAAAGTACCGCGCCACATGTGTGTAGATCAAGCACCAACCCTTACCTGTGACAATCGGCCCTCATACCACCGCTCATGGGAGTTGACAGTCCATTACAGCACACTTACATGTTATTGATGCAGGACTCACATCATTGGTGGCGTCACTGAGCTTTCGTGGCAGAGCTCTCTGGCAAATGGCCCTCCTCCTGTCCCTCCCTTGCTCAAACGCTGGAGGTGGCCAAATGTGAGCATCCTGAGGATTGTATGTGCTAATATCCGCCCTTCCATTGCCCTACGAGACTCTTTCATGTCTACCTGAAGGTGTCCGTATGCTGATCGTCAACATAACAGTGCTACTGGACACTACGGCTGACAGAGACCATGAGCCAAACCTTCCTTTGCCACTGCTTACATTGGATCGTGGCATCCTGGACTGAGCTGCAGTACACCTTAGACCACTCTGATTAATGGGGATGGTGTCAGACTCTGTCATGCCCTAGCTATCATCGGAAGAGACAACTAAGATGTGAAGCCATTGCCACAAATCAAAAGTGACCAACCATTCAGCCAGAAAGCCAAGGATTTACCTGAGGAAAGTGGAGTCTTGTGGTATCTGCCTTATGAGCTCCACAGTATATGCCACTCCTTCTCATGCGATGTGCTTGCTAAACTGTCTATGCTTTCACCTTTGTCTATTCATTTCCACAACAGCATGGTTGAAAATTGTATTACTCAATCGCTAATGATGTTGCAACAATAATATGGACAGATTTGATTTCAAACAGAAGTGTGATTGACTTGGAGTTACATTGTGTTGTTTAAGTGTTCCCTTTATTTTTTTGAGCAGTGTATATCATTTGGGATAAGAAACTGAAGGAGCATATAAAAAGCATATTGGTTTTCTTTTAAAAATACTAAAAAGTAAAAAGCAAATAAAGCAGCCATGCCTATTTAAATATCCTTATTTGAAAATGCTAGTTCTGCTGCTGAAAGTGATGGTACTTTCACAGCCTCATCTACTACACTAATTGTTCTCTTTTCTTAGGTTGTTGGGCCCTTCAGGTAGTCATTCATGCCTGGACATCTCACAACTGCCCTTGAAGATAATCTGAAAACTTTAAATATAATAGAATGTAGTGGCATGGCCAGTGATTGACATATCTTGGTGTGCTTTGTGAGTTGCACTGGTTGCATTTTGATTCGAGGAGTGACTTGATGTGCTGGTACTACCAGTAAAACCCTACATGGCATAGTTTGATTACATAAGAGACTTCCTATCTCACATAACATCTGCCCAACTGATTAGATGACCATCCACTTCACAAAAAATTGGGCTGCCCCAGATGCATTTAAGAAACATCCAGGAGAGGAGGTTGACAAGCATTTTTCTCTCTTTCAATCAAGCTGCTTTAGATTTCAAGACCATTTCTCAGCATTACAGCCAATTTCTGTTACAATACATGGCTACATAAGAACCTAGACAATGACCTGTCATCTTATTTTCTGTATATTATGCAGAAAAAAATCTTTTGACTTCATTTAATCCCTATCATGGAAAATAATTCATCTGCTTAGAGCAGCATAGTGAGATTGCAATTAAAATCAAAGGAGCAGGACCAATCAAGGAAATGGCAATCTTGATTGGTTATGTTTAGGGAAGCATGGTTAGTACCTGCAGATTAATGGCAAAATATTTGATTTCTTTCCCTTAGGTAATTTTCTTCATGAGATTTGTATCTCACCTCTTCTGCAAGAGTTCAAAGTGGAGTATATTGTAAAGTCATATAGCCTTCAAATTTATCCCATAGCAGTATCATATAACTGAGAGATAATTAATATGCTGCATTCACCCAATACAGGCAATCTTCATTTAACAAAGGTGCTTTTTCAAGAGGCAACTGGACATCCTTGTTTTTATTTGAAAATGTTTCACTTCTCATTCAAAAGCTGAAGAAGTTTTTTGGGTGAGAAACAAAACATCTTCAAAGAAAAATCAGAAAGTCCAATTGCCACTTGAAAAAGCATCTTTGGAACAGCTATGACCTGGATGACTTAGAATCTCCATAGATCTCATTCAACAACTTCAATTGGGACTGGAATTCTCATCATTAAGCAAAAAGTTTGTTACCTGAATTATGCATCATTAATTATTGGAATTCTGGTAACCTTGAATGCAATAATTAGTCCAGGACTGCACTGTTGTTTCATCACAATTTCATGCTTCTCTTACTCTGCCATGCTCATCTCTGCTTCAAGTTCTCCCTTGCCTACCTACCCTCTCCTGATCTCTGTCATTTGGTCCCCTTGCATTCCACTGTCTACCACTTTGTTTTCCTCCTGCTGCTGCTGAAGTTTGCCAAGGGAGTTGCTGGTCCTTTGTGAGACCTCCAGGTGGCCTCCCTGAAGCTTCCGTGCAGAGGAGAGGAGGATATAGATGGGTGAGGGTCAGAGGTGGTATTCAATAGGTTCTGACCAGTTCTGAAGAGCTGATAGTGGAAATTTTGAATAGTTCGGAAAACCGGCAAATACTATTTCTGACTGGAGAATTTACAGTATCCTTCCCCTGTCATGACCACCAAGCCACATCCACAGAACTGGTAGTAAAAAAGTTTGAATCCCACCACTAGTGGGAGTTACTTGAAGTGGTAATCCACCATCTTACAAACATACTATGTTTGTAAATGTGGACAAACTGCCCCAAAAATCAGCCTCTTCTGATTTTTTTTAATCCTTTGAAAATTGCAAGGATGTAATGACAGCTATAAAAGGGTAATGCATCAGTTTGAGTCATATAGGAAGTGTTCCTAAGGGCAGGACATTGGAAAATCATAGTTAGGGAACAAGATCCAAGATAAAGTACCAATTACATGGCCTTCACTGGTATTCCCGTATGATGGTTATCATGGTTGATAGTTCCTTCTATGTAATCCCATGAAGAAGCCATAAAATGGACAGATAGCAAAGAATACTGGGCCTGGCAAATGGAAGGTATCATTTATTACCTGTTTTGGGTTGGGTTGCTAGAAGCCGAATCAAGTGATTCTGAGAGGATCGCAGGAGTAGTACAATATCAGCTGGCAATGTATCTCTGTTTTTGGCTAAGAACCCATTTACATTATAAAGAACCTGAATGAAAATACAAAAAGTCAGGAACAGTTAGTTATTCAATGCTATTTTTTTTCTTCTTCAACTGCTTAAGGGCCTGTCACACAGGCCGACGGATGCAAAAAGTATGTAAAAAGGACACAGCGGATGAGAAAATTTTCCATCATGGGTATCGCTCTCAAAAAGTGCCCCAATTTGCATAAACAGAGCCGGACAACAATGCGAAAGGAACCGGACGGGGAGAGCCCTTGTAGTTTGTGATAAATGAACCCTGAGTTGGCTGGAAGCTTTGAGGCCACGTGCTTCCATCTATGGCTCCAACGGTGTGGGGAAAGTTCTCCATTTGTTGATTACACTGTCTGCAACTTTCTTCCAGCCTTCTTCAGTGAGGGGCACTGGAGGAGCTCCTCCAGGTATTCTTCGGATGATGACCTTCACACTTCTCTGACCACAATAGCGTGATTGGTGTTGTGTGGCACCCTCAGCCTACTGCATGCTCTTGTACATGATCCCTGAGGCCAGGTGTGGCAGAGTCAGTGCCAGCCTTCAGCCGGGTCCAGGCTGGGCTGGAAGTTGGTTTTGCCTTGGTCAACCTGGGTCGTCAGCGCTCCACAAACTTCGTAAACATGGCTGGTGACATCCTCATGAAAGTTCTGGAATGCATGAGATGTCTTCGTTCGCTCAGCTCACCATGCAGCTGTTGTTATACAGTCCGTACTCTGCTCTTCTCATGAATCCATCTTCGGACCCATCACACTTTTTTGGACGCCTCTTTTCTTCCCGTAGAACAGTGAAAGAGCCTGTAGAGGGCTTCCACCTGTTGTAGAACGATGGCTGTGTGATGGCCAAAAAGAGAGTGTGTGACGATCCATGGTGGAGATGACTGGATGCTGTAGAAGAGGCAAGACCAAGATGAAGGCGAAGAGTCTGCCCACTGCAAGGCTGCTGGACTGAAAATGAGATCCAGGTTGATTTCTCCCCCTTTTTATAGGAAATATAGTTTTCCGCTCGGTGTCTCATTGCATCCTCTAGAAACATCCGTGCAGACATCCTACATATCCGAGATACGTCCGCCTTATACGAAAGTTTTTTCCATTTAATGCTTTGTTATGCGAACTGCATCACGCTTTTCATCTTTCTACGTCGTGTTACTAGCTACGTGTCGTTCCACGTCCTTTTGCGCTTCTCCCTGATGTCTGTTTTCTGCTGGAGCGGATGTGAGTTGTGCGGATGTGCAGTGGATGCCTAGCAGATATAGCAGATGCGTAACGATGACGGACAGACGTTATAACGGACTGTTCCCCGTATGTGTAGCAGATCATAGAACGGACCGCGTTTGATAACTTTATCCGCTCAAAAAGTTTTGTGCAGCTCAAAATCTTTTGAGGCGGATGAAATCACACTAAGATGGATGATGGATGGGTAGAAGTATGAAAACCGGACACAGTGAATACAGAAGCGGCATTGCTCGCGTTAACACAACGGATGCAAGTGTTTTCTCTCTGTTTTATATCCTCTTTTCCATTCCGTTGATCTGTGTGACATGGCATTATTCTGTTCTTGAATTAGAAAAAAAAAAGCGAAGTTTTTAGTAGACTGAATCTGCCAAAAATCAATAAATCATAAATAAAATAATAAAAAAGAAAGGTGATATTCAGCTAGCATATGAAAGACTGATTCACTTTGGAAGGCCATAGAAGAAATGTGTGATTACTGTACATGTTTGCCATTCATCTGAGTAGGCCATTACAGCCGTGCTAGTAAAAAAGACGAGTACATACAATATATAAAGATACTGTAAATGTGTGAGCAGAGTATATGTGTACATGGCAAAAGGCCCTCTGTACAGTACCCATGGCAACAAGTATGTCTTAAGGTTCTTCCTCAAGACTTAGAGATAGTTGTGCTTTGAGAGTGTGCCTATTCACAGGGAAGATTTACAATTTGGTTCTTCCTCATGGATACCTACTGGAAGGTGAAAAGTAACCAGTATTAATAGTGGTCTTTGTTTGAAGAAGATATACAAAAAGACATCCATTCTTATGCAATTACGAGCACACAGGTCAGTATTGTTGATCTACACATTCCAGTGCCACTTTCCCCAAACAGTTCTCAAATTATACTGAATTTCAATTGAAACCCAAATCCAAATCATCTAGAGAATACTAGATCAAACAGACTGTTTAGCTTTAACATGGGGTGTTCAGATTGGCAAGTGTCTCTTATGCCAATGCAGCAACAGCAGGATCACTATTCATACAAGAAATAGCTTTAAGGTCTACGTGACCCATGAAGTTGAATATACCATGAAGTCTTGAGCACATAAAGGCAGCCACAGTTTTGTATGAAATGTACCTCAGGCTCCAGGCATATGTGGCAATGCTGTTAAAAGAGCTGGTTTTGTAAAACTTTATAACCTATTATTTCTTTTTAGTGACTGCACTACTTATAAATGCTCTAGACAAGAGTGTTTCATGTGTGTTCTATGATCCTGGAGGAAGATTTTTTCTTTCTTTCTTTCTTTCTTTCTTTCTTTCTTTCTTTCTTTCTTTCTTTCTTTCTTTCTTTCTTTCTTTCATCTTTCTTTTCCTCCTTCCTTCCTTCCTCCTTCCTTCTTTTTTCCTCTTCTCTCTCTCTTACATATACACAGAGAGAGAGAGGGAGGGAGAAAGAGAGAGAGATAAGGTATAAATGTGTGCATAGAGTAAATATTTGTAATCATTCAAGGTATAACAAGCTGCTTAGAGTTTTGTAATATATTGAGACAAATTAGCCATTCCTGTTATAAAATAATTGCATTAATAGAGAAGAATTATTCATTCTTTTTACCTGCCCTGCATAATGATTAATGCCAAATGTCAAATCAAATCTCTTTGGTCTCCAGAAATATTTGGATTTCAAATTGTCTTCAAACTTTTCTGTAAAGATAAACACTGTTCTTATAACATCACCAATATTACCTTCGCATTTGTATCACTCATGTAAATATGCATTTAGAAATTTTAAAAATATTTTGGTGGTATGAAGGAAAATTACTCTGGAAAGGATGCTCTGAACTTCCTTCTGCTCTGGGTTAAGTAAAGGAAGAGTTTATGGTTCTGCCTGATATTTCTAGTGAATAGCTTCTTGAAGCAAAAAATCTTAGCTATACAGATACCATTAGCAGTGTGAATATTTTCACCCTGAAGGCAAAAATGAAAACACTTCAATTGAGAAATCTGTGTAAAAATGGGTAAATCTATCAACTTCAGTTTTGCTCAGTTTGATGCTTTTTCAACCATGAATTTATTTTGTCTGCCTTTTTAAAAGAATCCTATATGTAAGTTTAGACGTGTAATTTCACAGATATTTCTAATAAAATGTATCTCATTCTCAGCTTTTGCTAATATATTTATTTCTTTAATCAATTATGACTTTTTGTTAAAATTTTCCCAACCTACACAGTTGAATATGTATCTGTTTTCCAATCACACATTTTTGTAGGCATTTTGGATATGACTCTGGCATTGTCAAATGCAGATTCTAAAGTGTCAGAAGTCAGAGTAACAGATTCAAAAGGGACTTTTGGGGGGTCTTCTAGTCCAACCCCCTGTTCAAACAGGAGAGCCTATACCATTTCTGACAAATGGATCTTCAGTCTTTTCTTAAAAGCCTCCAGTGCTAGAGCACCTGAAGGCAAGCTATTTCGTGTTTAATTGTTCTCACTATTAGGAAATTTCTCTTCAGTTCTAGATTGCTTATCTCCTCAATTAATTTCTATCTATTGCTTGTCTTGCCTTCTGGTGCTTTGGAAAATTGGTTGATTCTTCTTTGTGGCAGCCCCTCAGATATTGGAATCATATCATATCACCCCTACTCCTTTTCACTAGACTAGACAAACCCAATTCCTGCAATAGTTTTTGTTATATTTTAGTCTCCAGTCCCTATTCCTTGTTGTTCTTTTCTCCATTCTTTCCAGAGTCTCTACATCGTTTTTATAACATGGTGACTAAACCTGGATGTAGTATACCAAGTGTGATCTTACTAAAGCATTATAAAGTGATAATAGTACTTCTATATTATCTTGATTCTATTCCTTTGTTAATGCAACCTAGGATTGCATTGGTTTTTTTGGCTGCTGCCGCATACTGCTAGCTCATATTTAAGTGATTGTTCATTAAGACTCCAAGATCCTTCCTGATTACTACTTGTTTTACCTAATCTACATTTGGTTTTTCTTGCCTAAGTGTAAAATCTCATTTTCTTTACTTTGATTTTCATTTTGTTAGATGGGCCCAGTGTTCAAGTTTGCTGAGATACATCTGGATCTTGAGCATCTTTTCTGGGATATAGACTAGGTGTGAATTAGGTAATTTTAAAGTAATCTGTGAAACAATCCTATTTCTTTTTCAACACTAAAAAGGCCAATATATTTTTATGTACAAGCTATCAACAGCTTACCAACAAGTGTCTGATCAGTGGCTTGAGGAAAACTACTTTCTTCATCAAGAAGGGACAGTAATCCCATTGGCTTTTGTAGGAATATATCTAACAGTGGTTTGTTGTCTTCATATTCAATAATCTGTGCATCAATGCCTTCATTCAGGTATTCATTCTATAAAAAATAATAAGAAATGTTTTTCTGAAATATTTTGTAGATATTGTAAATATTTTTCCGTGTAGGTGAAAAATAGGAAAAACAAATGGATTTAATAAAAGATTTAAGAACTATGGTCTAAACCTAAGCTTCCAATCAAGTAGTAAAATCATTCTTTCTATTTACTTGACCACCAGTCCATGGGAACAGGCAGCCAACAGTAGCCATACTTTCCCTACTAAAAGTTAAATTTATATAATTGATTTAACCTTCATCATAATAATTCTCTTAATACTACTCCAAATGTTCTTAGAGGATCATGAAAAAAATGCCAGGTATCGAATCAAATAATAATAATAAAACCCAGTAATAACTAAACCAGCTGGTATTAATGTTTTCATCCCTCTAAACAATATTTGTTTTTAGCACTGGTATAGTTAGAATGGTCATTATTATAAAGTTGTAAGGAATCTAATTTTGTTCATATTTAAATGGCAACATTATAAAAGATGAACTGAAAACATTATGTGGGCATGGGGTATTAGATCTTTAGCTAATAAAGCATCAGTTGACTTCAACAAGTTCCTAATTTGGAATGAACTTGAAATCTGATGGAAGAGAGTAGCACACAAACCAACCAAAGCCCTCAAGCAAACCTAAGATATAGCAGCCCAAGAGGAAAAAAAGCAGTAGTCATGTATAAACATAAATTGTAAAGGCAGCCATTATGTAGAACAGATAGGCAGGAGACTAACAGAGTACATCTAGAATCATCAACTAGCAGTCAGAGACTCAGTTAAAACTTCCACATCCCAAGCTTACTCAGAATCCAATTCAGTGATGGATTTTAATGACACTTGTTTCTGTAGGATAGAGGAAAGCTAAATTTGGTTTGTATGATAAACAAGTATTGCATTATAAGTGCTATGTCTCTGGCACTTGGCATGTTCCATTCAAAAATAAAAACTGTTGCCCAACCCTTTCCAAGGAACTGAGGGAAAACTCATTAAAAAGAATGTTACTGTAGAATAATCCTGATGGATCAGGCCAGGGCCAAATTTTCGTTCAGAATTTTGTTTCTTGTACTGGATATCTTTGAGATGCTTCCAAGCAGGAGATGTGATATTTATTTCTGCCACAGTTGTTTCCCTATAATTGGTATCTAGAGGTATCCTGCCCCCAACACAGAGGTAACAGTGAGTCTTCAAGACTGTTTGACCTTCAGTTATAAATCTCTCTTGCATTAAGTTATCCTATATCTTTTAAAAGTCATTTAGTAGTTCTCAAAACATGTTGTGACCATGAATTGGTGTGGTGTCGGGGGTTTCCAGTTTAATGTGTGAATGGTGAAGGATGTATGTTTGTGTTTATTTTCATGTTCATGGTCATGATGTGCACTGAAGATGGTGTTTGATTTCATTGTACGAGGTGCAATGACTGTTCCGTCCGGAAAAACGTGCGGTAGACTGTGTTCCAGTAAACAAGTCTTTATTTCAAATAAGCAACAGTAACGGAATGGCTGGCTAAAGCCGCTGCAGTCCTTTTTATACAGGCTTGCCTGCCGGCTTATAGCCAATGATGTTTCTTTAACTTTGCNACTTTGCCACCTTTAAGCAGCTCCCTGGATTGATTCCTAGCGAACCAATCCGCTTTTGGCCTTTCTGGCCAATCAGAATGTTCAACTTGGACTCTTCCAAGTTATATAGAACAATGACAATAAACTAAACTAAACTAAACTAATTCCATAGATCAGTTATGTACTCTGTGAAGAAGGTAATACTTGAAATCCAATAGAAAAGAGTAGCATACAAACCAAGTAAAGTCTTCCAAAATATCTTAAGTAAACCTAAGACTTGGGCAAAGCTGACAAAGCATATCAAGAATAATTCCAATCTGTTGAGATTGGCATAGGAAACAATTAAGTCTGGTGCCAAACATCAAATTGACAAATTGTCCCAAAACTTGGAGACATAAATTTTCTATTCCTGTTTTCTGCCCTCACTACTTTTTCACTCCCCAGTTTCAACCAGTCATGTCCTTGCTTCTACTTATTCTTTTTGAGCTGCTCTTCAGAAGACCTGAAGAGTGTAGCTCTCAGACCTTATTCTTACCAAAACCTCACTAGAAATGTTAAAGAAAAGAATGAAGCAAAGACATCTACTGGAAAAACAAAATAGTAGCCCATGATTCATGCTATTTGTGCTTTCTGAGATAGAAGTAAGTCAGTCCAGTTGTCCTGATCCCTGCACATCAACCCACATTCCTGGCATGGCACAGCAGAAGGAATTTGGAGAAAGTTTGCATGTAATAATATGCTCATGGAGCAAGACCTCAATGACAAATTGGTAATATCTTCCTGAATTCAGGTAATATCTTTTTGAAAGCAGCACTAATTTGCCTCTCATTTAATCTATGGAGCCCTAAGAGGAATTGCAAAGCTGTCATTGAAATTACCAGGTAAAAACACTCAACTTAAGGGCTGAAAATGCATTGCAACATTTTTTCCTACACTATGAACAAAGCAGCTTCATCATCTGGGATTTCTGTAACATTTGTTCTTTCTCTCCAATGAAGAACACGTTCCAAAGCAAATATCCCAAATACTATTTTAATCAGTTGAATGTTCTTCTTTCATTTCTTCCCTAAACTCCACAAGTCTGATTTTGTTTTACCCCCATCTTAAAAATCAAATACATTCTACTGTTATTTTAAATTATCCATCTTTCAAATTAACATGGGATACTTCCTACATGAAATAAAACTGCTAATTCCTACTCCCAACTGGATTCATAGTTAATATGCTTGTTGGCAAATTCATAACATAGTCATTTTTATATAAAGAATTGCTCACTGTGCTGTCCATTTTTATTTTTATTTTTGTTCTTGAACCATAAATTATACTGTATGCCTTATTCCACATCAAAACAAAATTGCATTTTCACCAAACCTATTATCACTTCATTCTGTTGCCTGAATACTCTAAATGAGAAGCTTAATGCATTTTCAGATGGACATTCAACTTGTGGAAAATAGTCAAACAATTGTGCACAGAACACACACATAAATACACACCCTTCTTCCAATTCTTCTTTATTTTGCTTCTCAAGGAAGCCAAGGTTACCTTTGCTAGTTAAAAATGTATGAATTCAGAAAGTATCAAGTTTCTTTCTCTGCCTTCTTACACCACACCAGGGGTCAGCAACCTGCAGCTCTGGAGCCACATGTGGCTCTTTCATCACTCTGCTGTGGCTCCCTCTCACTGGTCGGCTCCACAATTGATAGGGCTTTCAATTAGGACAGGTAGAAGAAAAAGGATGCCGCACTAGAAGAAGACTCTATGGTGAGGGAAACCAGACTTCCAGTCGGCTCCAGAATTGAATGGAGGGCTTTTGGTTAGGATCTTTGTGGTTCTTTGAGTGTTTAAGATTGCTGACCTCTGCATTACATCAATAGCCCAATTGCTCCTTAATGAGAAACAGTTTGGTTCCTCATATACTGAACATACCACTTTTTCTACATTCAGAGCCATACATTGCTGAACATGTTATAACCTGAGCGTGGTTTTGGCCCAGGTATTGTTAGACCCCTTCTCTTTATTTGCTGCATAAATGGCAGACTGGGAGCTTCACTGTCACTGATTAGTTCCTGAATAGTAAATGAAAATTATTTATCTCTACATTTTGCTGAGACCACTTCCTTATACACTTTTAAAAAGGAACACTATTCTCCTACCCTTTCATTTAGTTTTTGGCAAATATTTCTGCCTTGGTTTTTTTTTTTCTATTTTGAACTGAAAAGTTTTTGTTTTAACGCTCATCTGACTTATGAGAATCATACCTCAATCTTCATTTGGACATGGCAAACCTCCAGTGGACAATCAACTAAAATTTTCCTCTGCAGCATGAACTGTGTTTTCAAGTCCTTCAATAGCTCTTAGAACATCACAAATGGAGGAAAGTATATTTGCATGCATATCTACATAATTATGCCTACCTGTTCCCATGCAAAGATGTTTTGATTGAAGTAAAATTGAATCTGTTCATTGGCAACATTGATACAGAGCTGCTCAAAAGAATTTCTTTTGAAGTTTTCAAAACCGAAGATATCAAGAATTCCAATGTTTAGTCCTTTATCGCTTCTACTGAAAATACACAAGCTTTGTATTACATTTCAGTCTCATTTAGTTATTTCATTTGAAGTTCACAGAAAGCTGTTTAAAATACTTGGGAATTATGTTAGGCAGAAATTGGTAGAGTCTAATATCCAGAATCCTGGAATGGCTGTTCATCAAATGCTAAATATCCCAACTGCAAGAATTAGTTTCTGAAAACAAAGGGGCCACAGAAACAATTGTTCTGTTGTCAGACAGAACATTGGATAAAGCATATATGTCACATAAGTATTTGTACATCATGTGAAAAACTTGTATTATTTGCCATTTTTGTTTTGGGTTTTATTTATTTAAACAAAATAAATAGAAAAGAAAGCAGAAGGAAAGAAAAAAAACATTAAGAATATGCATATACTTAACATTTTTATATAAATAGACTGAAACTTTTGAAAGGCTCTGAATGGAAAAAAATGACCCTGCCTGTCCCCTTTATCAGATAGAAGACATTCCATACTGTTCTTCAATTCATAAAGTCATCTCAATTCACAGAGGGGTGGAGGGAATCTTACCTTACACCTGTAGTTGATTTGAGCAGGACATTAATATGATTGACTATCCAACTAAAGAGCCACCCATACAATGCTTTGGCTGTAGCATCTCTCACATCAATAGCTTTTTCCATTGTGTTTGGTTGTATAATTGTTTCCCCTCGGGTAACCACACAATGAGAGGTTAGGGCTTCTTGCAACTTATTTGCTTGGATAAATAACAAGGAAGCAGCTAGAAATAAAATAACTAGTGTTATTTCCATATTTCCACAGGTCTGTTCAGAAAGTTCAGGTCTGTTACTTCGTTTTGCATAAGTACCTCTCCTAAGGCACTCTTCAGTAATCTTAAGGTCTGAACATTACTTCTGCTTCCTATTTTTATTCAATGTTATAAAGAAGGGAGTTTTTGAAATGGAAGAAAGAAAATTGCCCCACAGAAAGTACAAAGAAATATGAATCAGTAATAAACAGAGTAAAATTACCCAGTAAGTTAACAAATTAGTTCCCTGGAATACTGATCTTATATAGCCAAAAGGCACTCGCCACCCCACATAAGAAAAGTCTCAGCAAGACCCTAAGTTCTGCAGAAATAGAAAAATATTTTAAGCAAATGCAGACTGAATATGTCCTTCTTGATATAACCTTTCATCTCTTTTTGGCCTGTCTTCCCTTATTTTTAATACTTCTTTTTCCCTAAGCAGAAAATTGTAATGAAAGAATTGCACTAGTTATTAAAACATCTGGAAAGAATTGCACTAGGTATTAAAACATCTGGAGTAATTGCCTGCTACTTTCAGCCCTGGGTTTACATCAAACCTACATCAAATCTTTTATGGTTTGACAATGGAAATGCTATGCAAGCTTTTTACTAGGATTTGAAGGTTTCTATTAAGTATGTGGAAATTTACCTTAAACACCTGAGAATATAATGAACAGAACAGACTCCATGTTTATTCTTTTTCTGAACTTTTAGAGATCAGGACATTTATATAACTTATTATTCTGCAAATGCTTAGTAAGATTAAAAAATATTATGTCATTGGCTTGGTTTGAGATGCATAAAGGGTCACCTTGACATTTTAAGAATTATTAATGATCTTTTGTGTAATCTTTTAAGTAGGAAATCCAATGATAACGGTGAAGAGAAGAAGGTTGGATGATTTCCATGGATGCATGGGAGGAGTTTTGAAAAACACCCAGAACTTTCTTATGAGATTCTCTGTAATGTGTGCAAAACAGAAATTGTTATGTAATCTTTTAAGTGTGATAATCCTATATAAGGTTGTATTTACTGGAAGGGATGTCTCCTTCCTCTCAAACTGCAGTCTGGGAGATTGGGAGTTGATATTGCAATATCTAATAAAGCCTGTTATGGATTCTGATTATCACAGTCTGTTGTTTTATTTTTATCTTATTCTCACAAGTATACATGACACTGTAGACTTTTCCCTTTTTTTCTAAATGGCTACACTAATGTTATTAGACATAATATCTCAATGGAAAACATTGAAGTTGAATGTCATCAGGGGAAACCTCATTTCACTTGTAGGCATCCACAAGTTAATATGGCAAAACCAGTCTCCCGTTTGTTGACAAGGTCAGTAAGACTGGACTCAGGTCTTGAAGAATTTTATCAATAGTATTCTGCCATGTTCAGATTGCTTCAGATTTCATAATGAACAAGACAGCTGAATAAAGCTGTAATTCTATATGTCAGATATAAGAAACTGGCATTCTCCAGAAGCTTTTGCTTTAAATGCTGCAAACTCTGAACACTGAACATTTTGACAAAGATCATAAGAGTTAAAGATAAAAATATTTTGAGATTCAAAATTATCTATACTTGAGATGCAGACCTGAAAGTAAGCCCGACTGAACTCTAAGAAACAGATTGCTAATCTATTTTAAAAATACGAATAACTCACAATTCTCCAGAGGCATTGGATTGGAAATTAAGCTCTTGTCAATCATATACTCGGTTACCTCTGATGAAAATTCAATGTTACCCACATTTAAAATGGCAGCAAGTACACAATATACACACTCTAGTTCCTGAAAAATAAGTGTACAAAAACATTCCAATTCAGTCGTAAAACAGACAGAAGAGGGAACGGTCAGTTAATATTGATTTTGCGCTTTATGAAAAATCAAAATTCTCTAATAGCTGCATCTCTTTCACTTCACCTTAATCTTAACCATAAGGATGTCATTGGAACATAAAAAATGTAGGGTTATCCAGGTAAACCTTCAAAGTTAAACTTATTAGGATGGCTTTTTGACAGATCTCTCTTCTATTCCGCCCTATAGGTTGGTCTGCAATTCTCACCCTGGCTTCTTCTGGCTATTTTGAATTACAGTGTAATTCTGAACCTTGCCATCACTCATGCTAATAATAATACACCTCATTTAGTTGATTTGTCTGAAACAAAACCAAAGAATAAAATTTACTTCAGTCTCTTTCTCTCTCTCTTATTATGTAATTGGATTTTTATTTACTGAAAGCTAGTTCTTAATGCTGCAACAGTAAATGAAAAGTAGCGGAGAAAGCTATTTGTTTTTTAAATTATATGTAACTTCAAAGCATAATAATGTGTTTGGTTATACTTTAGCTTATCATGGGAATCCAGTGTGTAATGTATGCCTTTTTTTTTTTGCACTGGTCAATATGCAGTAGGCATTTAAATAAAATAGCCATTTAGCCGTTGTATTTATTTTATAAATTATTGTAGGATTGACTGAGATTATTCTGCCAATACTGGTCATTTTACAGTAGCATATATACACTGCTCAAAAAAATAAAGGGAGCACAAAAATAAGACATCCTAAATCTGAATGAATGAAATATTCTTATTACTTTGTTCATCACATAGTTGAATGTGCTGACAACAAAATCACACAAAAATTATCAATGGAAATCAAATTTAGCAGTTTTAGACCATGGAGGTCTGGGATTTGAAAGTTACACTCAAAATTAAAATGAAAAAAAAAAACAATACTACAGGCTGATCCAACTTTGATGTAATGTCCTTAAAACAAGTCAAAATGAGGGCTCATGTGTGTGTGGCCTCCACGTGCCTGTATGGACCTCCCTACAATGCCTGGGCATGCTTCTGATGAGGTGGAGGATGGTCTCCTGAGGATCTCCTCCTCCACCTGGACTAAAGCATCCCCCAACTCCTGGACAGACTGTGGTGCAACGTGGCGTTGGTGGATGGAGCGAGAGATGATGTCCCAGATGTGTTCAATTGGATTAAGGTCTTGGGGAACAGGTGGGCCAGTCCACAGCATCAATGTGTTCATCTGCAGGAATTGCTGACACACTCAGCCACATGAGGTCTTACATCAGGAGGAGCAAGGGCCAACCATACCAGCATATGGTCTCACAGGGATCTGAGGATCTCATCTCAGTACCTAATGGCAATCAGGCTATGTCTGGCAAGCACATGGAGGGCTATGCAGCCCCCTAAATAAATGCCACCCCCACACCATTACTGACCCACTGCCAAACCAGTCATGCTGGAGGATGTTGCAAGCAGCAGAACATTCTCACAGCGTCTCCAGACTCTGTCACGTCTGTCAATGTGTTCAGTGTGAACCTGCTTTCATCTTGTAAGAGCACAGGGCGCCAGTGGCGAATTTGCCAATCTTGGTGTTCTCTGTTAAATGCCAAATGTCCTGCACGGTGTTGGCTGCAAGCACAACCCTCACCTGTGGATTTCGGGCCCTCATACCACCCTCATGGAGTCTGTTTCTGACCATTTGCACGCCACATGCACATTTGTGGCCCATGGAGGTCATTTGCAGAGCTCTGGCAGTGCTCCTTCTGTCCCTCCTTGCACAAAGGCGGAGGTAGCAATCTGATGCTGGATTGTTCCCCTCCTATGGCCTCCTCCACATCTTCCTGATGTATTGGCTGTCTCCTGGTAGTGCCTCTATGCCCTGGACACTACACGACAGACACAGCAAATCTTCTTTGCCATAGCTTGTATTGACGTGCCTCCTGGATGAGCTGCACTACCTGAGCACACTTGTGGGGGTTGTAGACTCCACTACATATGC
>BHFT01016285.1:0-28574 GCA_004320025.1 Laticauda laticaudata
ACTGAGAGTATTTACACCAAGACAAATTCCTTGTGTGTCCAATCACACTTGGCCAATAAAAGTATTCTATTCTATTCGGTTCTATTCTATTCTATTCTAAAATATATAGGTACAAAACATTTACTTATTTCTCATCATGCTTTATTTTTCCATTTCTTAGTATGGCAACATTTAGAAACACACATCTACTCTCAGCAGAACACCCCTGCTGAAGGAATGAATCTTCAAAGTTATTCAAGTTCAATTATGCATGTTGCTGCTTGATGTAGAATAAAGAAATCAATATTCAGGTATGTTCCAGAATCCTCTTGTGGGTATATAAAAAAGAAGTACCTGTCCTTCCCTGTAGCAGAAGGAGGAGATAGCAGGAGCATAAACAGCAAAAGAAACACACCCATGGCTTAATCTCACCCCCCCTCCTTTTTATTTTTAGTTCAATTGAAATTCACTGATTTGTGCAGTGTGAGCCTCAAGTCAACAGTAGCAGGCTAGCATTTCTAAGAGAAGAGCTAATACTGTTCTATGACACACTGACATCCAAAACAGTGGGAGAGTGACAGGTGGCATTCCCTTTGTTACCCTGCCTGTCCACATGCTTCTGACATCTCTTCATGGGCACAGCAGGGCTTTGATTCCTCTGTGTTTTGTATTCATGCCCTTTCCACAGTTCTGTGGCACCAATTTACAGAATGCTTGGAATTGCAGAAATTCAAAACATCTCACTTGCAAGCGTAGATGATACATTGTTGATTGGGGGGGGGGAGAGTGGAGGGGGAGANCGTAGATGATACATTGTTGATTGGGGGGGGGAGAGTGGAGGGGGAGAAGTGGACAGGCATGGGAAATAATCATGCTGCTTCTTTGGTTCTTGAAAAAAAGGAAAAGAAAGGAAGAGAGAGGGGTAAAAAGCATGGCAAAATGTTAAATGATTTCAATTGTGCAGTCACCCCAGCTGTTCTGGGGAGATTTCCTATTCCTCGGCTTTAAGAGAAGGAAGGAAAGTGAGAGAGGGAATGAGGGGGAGAGAGAGAGAGGGAGAGAGGGAGGGAGGAAGAGATTATAATGAGCAGAGGTCACAAATGTCCTCTTGGACAACCCACTGGAACGGTTTCCTCTCACAAGTGTCATTGTGCTACACTTGAGATCAGGAGCTGGTCTTTAGTATTCAGAGTGCTAATTCATTTTGTTGCTGGCAGCCCTGCATTAATGATCAAGCGACGACAATGAACACTGTCGGCATAACAAATGTGCCTTTCTCCAGTGGCAGTAAATACAAAATGATTAATATAGAATCAGGGCTCATATGGAGTACCTTTCTTTTTACATCTTCTCAAATGATGATATTATTATTATTACTATACCTGAATTTTGTCAGATTTCTAGGGAAGAGACTTCTGTTCCTATGTTCCTATCTATCCATATTTCTATCTGTATACGGATTGGTATGTCTCCATTTCTATCCAACTGCACCCATGCATCATTATTAGGGCAAAGCTACTTGGTGCTTTCTCTTTCTCTCTCTCTCATTGGAAAGCTGCCTTTTTCTACGCTGGATGCAAATGATTATTAATACTCTGTTCTTCACTTTTGACATTTACCAAGGCAGAATCATCAGACTGAACTAAATCACATCCTGCTCCTTCTGGCTACCTACCTAAGCCTATCTTCTATTAGAATTAAATGATTGGAACAGGCGAGATGTGGGCCCACAGTTTTTTTAAAAAAAGGTGTCAGTTGCTGCTTCCTTTTAGCAGGAGTCGAGAAAGCTCCAATTTCATGGGGTTTAGACTTAAATGAGAAGGAAAGAAAGATTATTTCTTCATCACAGCAGTGATGTTAGGGCTATATTAGTCAGTATAAAAAATAGGATTATGCTATTCTTAGGAGCACAAAAATGGTTATTTGTCAAGCTGTTTCCTCTTCTGTGTTATTTGTGATGTGGTGAATCCTCTTTGACTACCTCCCTGCTTTTGAAATGTAAAGGAGATTGGGACTGTAGTGGAAAGAGCAGTGTTAACCCTCTATTAAGCATTTGGATATGGCAGCTTTTTATTCACTCTGTACATAACACTATTCACATACATAGTACCCTCTCATCTGATTATAATGTGCCAAAAGTTTCCTCTCTTCAATCCCAAGCAGCCTTTTGAAGAGACATCTTTACTGAAAACTCTAAAATGTCCTTTGCTAAGCAAGACAATTGTTAAGTGAGTTGTGCCCAATTTTATGATCTTTTTGCCACGGTTGTTAAGCAAATCACTTCAGTTTTCAATGAAACATGTGGTTGTTAAATGAATCTGGTTTCTCTCATTGGCTTTGTTTCTTGGAAGCCAGATGGGAACATATGATGATCACATGATCCCAGGACACTGCAAATGTCATAAATACATTCATAAATGTCATAAATACATGATAATAAATTCCAGTTGGTTGTAAATCAAGGACTACCTGTAAAATACCTTTTGCATCTCTTTTCCGACATCACTATTGAAATTCCTTCCTTATATATGCCTTTCAAAACATGGAATATTTCTTTATTTAGGACTCAATATAACTCTCCTTCTAACAAGAATGGCGATTTTGAAACCATGCACCTCTCTTGGACCATGAGTGAGTCATGTTAGATGGCTCAGAGCCTAGGTGTGGCTTAGCTTATGGGTTAGTTTGTCCTTGGATCTTTGTTTCTGTGATTATGACTTCTGGATTCTGAGTTCTGGTTCTGACTTCTGTATTGTATACATGCATCATACTGTATATTATTGTATTTAAAGAAGTTTCTTTTATAAATCAATCCTGCTGAATTATTTACTTGTGTGCTGGTTGGATGGCTGCAAACTCGAACACATTTTATAATGAACAGCAAAACAAGAGAAAATATTTTCTATTGCACATGCTTGCAATCCACATTTTCTAAGAGGAAAAATTAGGGTGAATTCTTATGCCTCAAGAATGTTGTTGGAAAGTCTTGTTGGTGCAAAGGCCATGTGAATGCAAATAAACACTTTGACTGGAGATAGGCACATCACAAACATTCTCATTGACACCCATACTCAGAGAAGACAGTGTGATATGGAAAATGTACATGGTAAAAATCCAAACAACCATATCTTGGTGCTTCTAGTAATCCAATACAACATGCTCTGGTTTTTTTAAATGAAAGCTTTCCCCCCTTTTTCTTCATAAGGATATTCTCATCATTGTCATGTGAACAACTGTACCTACATACACACTCTGACCTTGAAAGATAATTTGCACAGAAGGTTGTGTCTTCCAATTGTTCCCTTTGTACAGCATTGGGAAGATAATGAAAAATGCTTATTTGGTCTAATTGCATATTTTATTGGCATTTTTTATGCTTACAAAGTATTGGTGTCATTATTTTTACTAGTATTCAATGACATATTTAGCTGAAAGCACTGATTGGTCATATATATGTGATGCTTCAAATATGAAATTGGTTTATATAAAATAGTCATAGCATTTCGATACTCCCTTTTGGACATAAATTATTTTATATATTTTCTTTTGGAAAACTCATTCCGTTTTGTATGTCTTTTGAATTATATAGTGACAAGTTGAAAATTAACTGGTGGACAAAGGAAATGGATATGACATGTATTCATGGCTGTTCAGGGAAGCTGTAAAGATATCCATTTTCTGTCAATTATGCAATAGTTCGAAGTCTCATTTTTTTTTTTATATTTGAAATGAGCACTTGGCTGCCAAAATTCCCATTTTGAGCACTACTTAGAGTTTTGGGCTGAATATTCTTCTTGGTGCTTGCTTTGCTGTTTCTGTTGTAGTTGTTAATAATTACTATATGTCTCGGGTTGAGTACACATTATTATATGAGGCATATCTGCTTTGCAATTGTGTTTTGGACTGCTATTTTTATTATTTCTAGTCCATCAGAAAGTTGGAAGAAAATTATAAAAAGGAGTTTAGTATCTATCTCTCCATCAATTTGCATGCTAGCAAAATAAATAATCAATATCAGGATAAAAGTGATCCAAATTTGTGGAAGGGCAAAAGTATTAAAATAAAAAATGCAAAAACTGGGCAGATCTGGTAATGGTTACAAGGAAAAAAATTCCCAAATATTACCCTATCATTTTAATAGCACAGGAAATGTATTCCTAGACATCTAGACACAGGAAATGTATTCCTAGACAATAAAAGATTGTCAATTTTAGAAGTCTTTCTCCTATCAGGAGATTTTTAATCAGGAATCCACAGCCCATTCTATAAATCTTAGGAAGAATTTTCTGCCCTTTAACTCAAAGGATACTCTAAGGCTTCATCCAGGAAATCATGGAGGCTATTGTACACATTCATCAAAAATTTTCTTCCTAAAAGAAGCAACTTAGAAATAGTTGATTTCATGATGAGTAACTGTCTGGTCAGCTGTACTGCAGAAAGTATTTTGTCTGTAATGCCAAGTCAGGAGTAATGCAACTTGACCTGTTTACTTGTAATGCTGTATTAATTCATTGTACTTCTGAATCAGTTACGAGTTCAGGAAGGATTTCCTTTCCCCATAACTAGTAGATGTTGTTTGTTTAGTCTGGATGCTGCTGCTTACCTTAGTTAACATTATTGACTGTGTATTATACCCTTTCTCTGCTTATGGGTCACTAAGTGAAACTGAGCAGGTTGCTCTTCAGAGGATGGATGGTCCTGCCTTTTAGCATCTTAAACTGCACAATCTTTGAGTTTCTTCCAGCTGCTTGGCTAACCCTCTTAGTAAAGTGTAGAGGAAGGAACAGGTGCATGAATTAGTCTTGCATACAATGAATGGTTCAACAGATGTCCAGTTAGGGCATCACCATGTTGGTTGAACACAAAGGGAAATTTGGGGAGATGAGCGGGTTAAGCAGTTTGTGTAACTTACTGCTTTAGGAAATACTTATGATTAGGACACTGTCAAGGCTGACTTGAACTTTCACCTATATTCCATTTCTCATGCAAAGAATAGGTTGATGGTGATGGATTGGAATGCAAAGGTGGAGAGAATGACATCCAAGCATCATCAGTTTCCACGAAACATTGCTCCCCCCCTCAAGGACACTCTGAACAGATGTCCCAGAGGGGCCAGCCAGTTCCCATAACAAAATGAACAGAAGTGATTGGTGGACATAATGGACCATGGATGGCCTGTGGCTAAAGAGTGAATGAACTTTGTATGCTTTTGCATGGGAAGCCCAGTTTCACTTCTTCTCTACCAATGTGGATTTATTCAGAAAAATAATGCCCCAATCTTTTTCTAGATTCACCAATTTGACAGACCCAATTTTGTAAGCAGTGAAGTTAAATGAACATAGAGGAAAGTCATCTCAATTATTGATTAATTATATTTAACACAGAAACTACTCAGAGGAAAACAAGAGGCTGTTTGTCTTTAATTGTAAGCAAAAATGTTGTGCTGTTGAAAAGAAGAGGATGTATGTTCATAACCTTCATGAAAAGAAAGAAAAGAAGCATTGTTTCCAACAGGCCTGATTTGTTGTTATTGTAAGGAGAAATGAGTAAAGCTTACTTAGCTGATCAGTTTCTCAAGCACTTTTCTCACAAGGTTCAGTAGCTAATGCCATTTTCTCCATGATCTACTGCATGTGGGACACAACACTTTTATGAGAGAATTTCACACAGTGACAGCAGAAATATGAGGTAAATCAGTTATTCACTATCCAGGCTTTTGTGTAGGCAGCAGTGCTCACTGCCAATATGGCCTCTGACACGATATCTGCCTTCTAGTCAAGAAGAACTGGCAGGGTTGGATGATTAAGCAAGTCTGAGGCCAAGGTTCAGAACCCTGGATTTTTTTTAGGAACAGATACTGTAAACTGGTTCAGAGTATGAGGTTCAAAACCCGAAAGATCAAGGCTGTAGTGCAGCAACAGGATTATCATTGTCTACACCAAAGTAATATTCTCCCTTATTCCTATTCCAAGGTTCTTAAAACTTCCTCCAGATATAGAATAG
The DNA here is from genome assembly GCA_004320025.1 of Laticauda laticaudata. Classification (NCBI taxonomy): domain Eukaryota; kingdom Metazoa; phylum Chordata; class Lepidosauria; order Squamata; family Elapidae; genus Laticauda; species Laticauda laticaudata. The sequence goes on from BHFT01016285.1 coordinate 5,983, forward strand.
AGTTTATTGGATATTGTTTAAAAGTAACACAAAGGAAAAATGTATGGCTTGATATAACTAGCTAATGTAGTCTTTAGGACTGCATTATCATCTTTTGCATACTTATGGAAATTGACTGATTTATCTTCTTGATTATCAGAGTTGTATGGCTATTGTAGGTGGTTGTTTTGCATCCGTCGGCCAATGTGACAGGGCCTTTAATATGTGTTGGGGATAGTAAATGAGATTTTAAAAGAGATTGGCATTGTTTTGATTTCTCAGCTGTAGAAAATCTGAAATTGACAGTGATTTAAGTGGCAGAAACTCCAAGGAAATTGTACATTGCAGATCCTCTGGACATTTCTCTTCTTATGCCCACAGAATGAGACTTCCTAAATCTTACATATGTAGCCAGACAGCTTCATAATAGATAATACATGAGTCTAACATAAAAGTTGTTTTTTTCAACAACTCAAGTTTTCTATAACTAAAAGACTATAATTCTATGTCTTTCTTCCTGGTCTGTAATGGGAGGTGAGAGTGAACAGTTCTCAATGAGATTGAAACTGTTCGAGAAGACAGATTATGATAACATGGTTTGATTGTGCTAGGTTTATGTAGATTATTGCCAATAAGGATATTCTTTTAGTTCAGTTATATACTTATAGTAAGCATATTGGCTTGGCTTATTTTTGTAGAAAGAAAAGACTGGACAGTTTTCAAAAAGCACAAGTAGGAATATATAAAAAGAAAACAAAAAACAAAGCAATGTTCTGTTACATTGCTGTTACTCTAATTTAAGGAGAAGCATTTAACCAAGATTTTTATACATATAGTATAACATTAGAATTGCAGAAAAACAAGTTTGAAAAGTCATTGGGTGAGTTTATATTAAAATCAGAATAGACACATTTTTTAAAACCTTAAGAACTTAAAGAAATTTGAAATAAAAATGAAGCAGTGAAATAATTTTTTTAATCTAAGCAAGTTATAAATAGATTAAGATTCTAAGTAAATCTGGAATATTGATTTTTACTATACAATGTTGAAATTAATTATAAAACATCAGTGGGAAACTGACTTATTTTGGCCATCCATTGCAAAGATAGATAATGATTTTAGAAAGTGGATACTAGAGGGGACTAAAGAGGTAAAGCAGAAAAAAAGTACAAGCTTGGTCTTGATGTCAGTTAATACTGGGAATTTCAAAATGACACAAAATGTTATAACACCAGAAATATTAAAGGAGATCTTTAATATCAACACTGTCACTAATAATACCTGCTTTATAGATTATGTTTAAAAGATGTTAATGAAGGAATGATGGATATGAAACAAATTTTATCTGACAAGATGGAGGAATAGGGAATGTGGAATTACAAATGACAATCAAAGAGAATATTTGGAAAAGGATCTCTTAGTGTATTCTCCAAAGAAACTGACTGAAGTTCTAAAAAATTAAAAGAGAAATAGAAATGATAAACCAAGAAAATGGCCTGGAAAATGTTTTCCTGTTGTATCTAAAAGTAAAATGAATGTATAGGAAGAAAGTTGGTTTGTTTAATCAAGATTAAAATAAGATTTTTTTTTTACAATGCTTTGGCAATCCTATATGCACTTTTGGCTGACATCAAGATTGAAAAATGTATGTTTTATGGGTTTCCTTATAGAGAACAGATGGAATTTGAGATGGAGAGATATCTGCTGCAACCTTTTAGCTGGTGAAGAGTTACTAAATTTGTTTACACTTCTTGTGGTGAAGATTGGAATATATATAAGGTTGAAAAAAGGAATAAAAGATGCTTGAAAAAATAAAGAAGAAAAATAAAAGAAAAAAGAAAGAAAAAAATATTCATTTATTTATTTATTCAAACTAAATATAAAATCATGTATATTGTTCATTATTATTTTTTCTTTTGTTTTTCTTTATTTTTCTGCACCTTTTATTTCTTTTTTCAACACTCTTCCATCAAGTTTAGTTTGCATTAGATTTTAATTTAAGTAATATATCCTGTCAAAGATATGAAATAAAATGATTTTTCTTCTTATCAGCTATCATTTTTTTTCATCAGCGTTCTTTTGTAAAATCAACTTTGTAAACAAAAATAAATGTAAGTGCTTAATGGGAAGAGAGTTTGGGGAAGGAATAACATTTGAGGACAAAGGACCAAACTAAATTGTTTCATGACTGGCTATTTCAAACAATAATAGACTGTAAATGTAGCTATGTGAGGAAAATTACTTTGGAACTATGGGCCTGGTGAAAACAGATAACTTGTAGCAGTGATTTGTCTCATCATTTGTTTTTTGCCCTATTAGGGAAACTATCGATGCACTACCAATATAAGTAATATCTTGAAAAATAATTATCCTGTGAAAAAAGGGGGAAAACTATCCCTTCCACCTTTTTTAAAAAAAGGACAGATAATGCATTTTTCCCAATGTTTAGTCTTATTTGTCACCCAGTCACCTGCATTTGCTCACAGAAAATTCCTAGTTTATATTCTGTCATTGGAGCTGAAAGCTTCAAATAGAGTCTGAATGGGAACAAGAATTAATTCAACATGATTTCATTATGTTTCTAATTTGTATAACCTTTAATAATGGCATTTCCACAAAGAACATTTGTACAATTTCTTGATTGGTCAAGTGCTTCTGTGATCCCATTGTGTCATGGCTCTTCAGCAGTCAAGCAGATTTAGGTAGGCTTCAGTATAAGAAGAATCACTGGAATTAATTTCAAGAATTCTGGAGAGTATAAAGCTTGGATAGGATTTTGACTTCCTCTTGAGTTTCAGTCATATGGCAGACTGTATAAAAGGAATATTGGACTAGCTTTACATCTCTATCTGAGTAACCTGAAGAAAATTGGCAAGACTTTATCTGTGTTTCAATTTGCATGGAGACATTTGTTGCTTTTCAAAGTATGTTAGTTTGTAGCTGATTGAAAGGATTTATGTTATTCTTATGGTCTATACCAGTGGTTCCCAAACTTTTTCGGTCCACTGCCCCCTTGGTGCTACAAATTCATGCTCGGTACCCCCCACCCAGGGATGGGATTCAAATATATGTGGGAGTGCCCTAATTTGAAGGTGTGGTTTGCTGGTCACATGACTGGGTGGGTGTGGCTTGGTGGTCATGCGACTGGGTGGGTGTGTCCAGGTGACTGGCAAACCAAATACAAGTGGTCTTCACTTAATGACCGGTTGTTTAGCAAGTGTTCTAATTTATGACTGGCCTCCCCAGAGCTACTTGACCAGTTTTTGGAAGTTTTGACAGCTTTAGATTCAGGCGGTCCAAACCCCACCCTGCCTGTGTGTGTTTGCTAGGAGAGAGAGGAGAGAAGGGAGAGAATAATTGGGAATCAGATCTCTCTCTCTCTCTCCCACCAATGCCAGAAAGCCACCATCAGTCAAAAATTCATATTAGTGGTCTCTGGGATTTAAAATTATGAGTTTGGTGGTCCCTGAGGTCCAAAGGTTTGGTGACCTCTGATCCAAAGGATGAGCCTGAGAGAGGGGAAAGAGAGAAGGAGAAGAAAGAGAGGAAGAAGAGAGGAAAGAAAGAGAAAAGGGGAAAGAAAGAAAGAAAAAGGGACAAAGAAAGAGGGGGGTGGAAGAGAAAGGGACAGAAAGAAAAAGAAAGAAGAAGGAGGGAGGAGAAAGATAATGAAATATCTAATCTAGTCCAATCACCTGCTCTAACATGGTTAGAAGGGAGTGTGTGTGTGTGTGTGTGTGTGTATTCTCCTTGTAATTTACCAGTACGTTTTGGTTTTGCCTTCTTCAAGAATTGGCACTGTTTACATTGAGGAAAATTAATTTTTAGGGTGGAGATCTGGTCCAATGGATCCTGTTTAAAGCCCTCAACAAAATGTGAGAGCTTTCCTGATAGTCTTGTCATGTTTGGTCCACAAAACCTTTAATAGAAGCCAAAGAAGTTCTAATGCTGGCAAATGTGGAAAAGGGCCTCAGTCTAAACTAGGCCTCATTCAATCTGATGCATCAGGTCTCTCTCTTTCTTTCTCTCTCTCTCTCTCTCTCTCCTTCCCTCCCTCCCTCTCAGACTGGCTTTGCTATACTTTCCCAATGTGCCTGCAGCGCCAGCACTTCAAACATGAATGGATGGATGGATGGATGATGGATGGAGAGAGAGAGAGAGAGACAGACAGACAGATAGGCAGGCAGACAGGCAGGTAGGTAGGTAGGCAGGAAGGCAGGCAGGCAAACAGACCTTTTGGATGGATGGATGGACAGATGGATGGACAGGCAAACGGAATGCGACAGCAGTGGCACTTTGGGAAAGCGGTGGCAGCGGCTTTTCCCAATGTGCTGCCGCATTCGATGCACCGGTTCTGGATCATTACTACAGTCAATGGGTGAACCTGCAGGGCCAGTGCCTCAAACGCTCCCCTGCCGCCTCTTAGCATCTCCAAGGGGGCTGGCAGAGGGGGGCTAAGAGGCAGCAGTGGGGCGTTCAAGGCACCGGCTGGTCCTGCAGGTTCACCCATTGATTATCACTGCTCTGGAGCTGGCGCCTCCAATGTGGAAGCTGTGGCATGTTACATGCTGCCATGGCCACGTTTGATGTGCCACCCCCTTGCTGCCTCTTAGTGCTCTTATGCTGGCCTCCTTGGGGATGCTAAGAGATGGCAAGGTGCCAGTCCTGCGGGTACATTGACTGTAGCACTGCTCCAGAGCCAGTGCCTCAATGGGTGAACCTGCAGAGCCAGCTGGCACCTTGAATGCCCCTCTGCTTCCTTTTAGCACCCCTCTGCTGGCCCCCCTTGGGGACACTAAGAAGTGGCAGGGAAGTGGTGCATTGAACACTGCTGTGGCGGCACATAACGTGCCACCAGTTCTGCATTGGAGGCGCTGGCTCCGGAGCGGTGCTACAGTCAATGGGTGAACCTGCAGGACCGGCATCTTGAATGCCCCCCTGCCACCTCTTAGCATCCCCAAGGGGGCTGGCAGAGAGGTGCTAAGAGGTGGCAGGGGGGCAGCACATCGAACCTGGCCATGGTGGCATGTAACATGCCACTGCTTCCGCATTGGAGGTGCCGACTCTGGAGCAGTGCTACAGTCAATGAGTGAACCTGCAGGGCCAGCGCCTTGAACGCCCCCCTGCTTCCTCTTAGCATCCCCCTGCCAGCCCCCATGCCTCTTAGCACCCCTCTAAGGCATCCCATCACCCCCCAGGAGGCGGTACCTCCCACTTTGGGAACCACTGGTCTATACTCCTTGTTCTCGCTGTTCGTGATTCATCAAACAAATTTGTGGAAAATTTGTTACCACACAACATGACAACAATGGTTTACTTCAACAATTTTTAAAAAGCAGTGCATACATTGAGGACACAGAACATGTATACTAAAAACTATTGGTTGAAATGTTAGACTAAAATGGGTCTTGTGACTGTGTCTGTTACAACTGCTTTTCTTTTGTTAGGTAACCCAAGTTTATGAAGATTATGCTGGGTATTTTCATAACTATTTACTTTTTCTGTATTTTACAATATTTGAATACCACCCACATCTTGAAGAACACAACAAAGCAAAATAAATACAACTGAAGCAGTGTGAAAGTAAAAATTCATAAACCAGTCAACATCAAAGTCACACCTATGATGGTGCTTATAAACAACTTAAGGCAAAGATGAAGCTGATGGCTTTAAAGGTAAGGGCCACCATTCTGAATTAGGTCTGGAAGCCTAATGTCAACCAATTAATTTACTGCTAATGTCTGGGTTGTTATACAATAGTGAGTTTGTCCTGCAAATAATATGACTAACATTCATTTCATTTTTCAAGTCATCTTCAATGTTAGATCCACATTCATTGTATTACAGTAGTTCAGCTGAATGATGATTAGAATAAGAATTACCATTACCAAAGCACTCTGCTCCAGGGAGGATTGTACTGGTTCACCACCTGGCTTACATTTGCTACTCAAACATCACCCTTGAATCCAAAAGGACTTGTAAAGCCTGAACTACTTCTCTCAGCAGAAAAATCTATTCCAGAGTTATTATTAGGACCAATATTAGCAGATGCTTACTGATGAATGACAAATCTGTCTTGGCATTATTTAATGTGAGCTTGTTTTCCTCATGTAACCTCCAAAATCTAGTTAAGGCATGAACCTATAACTGAGGCAAGAGCTCTCTTTTACATTGCTACAACTGCTTGGGATTTTACTGGTTTCTCGAAATCAGAAGATGAAGATTATTGAGGTTTTCTGGTAGTTTCATGGTGAAAAATGAAAGGAATTGTGCTTCTTTCCCTCCTTTGGATTTTAACATATGCCATTGGTGTCACTGACATTTTTTTTCTACCTCTTGTAGTAGTTGTTGGCAACATTTGGGAGAAAAGTGAATCCATCAGGAGAGAAATATTAAGACAATCCTTATGTATGGAGAATGGATTTAAAAAAATACTATCCTCAGCAAGCTGACAGAATGGGGAAAAAAATGAACTGGCAAAGATTGATGTTATTTTAGTAACTTGTAATCACACTTCCTATTTGTCCCCTTTTTTCTTTGCACACCATTCTTTGATCTCTGTCTTTCCCCCTTGTTATACCAATAATTAGACATATTTTTTTTGCTGGAAATAGAGTTGTGGCAAAGAAGGGAAGAATGAAATGAAGAGACATTTAGAGAATGTGACTTAAGGTTTTACATATATTATCTGAAACTTTGTAAAGCTTGCACATTAATGAAGCACATGCAATTCTAGCTTCATTTCACTTGAAATTGCCATAGGATTGGACAATGTATATTTGTTATGCCTATCTCTGACTTAAAAATTTCTTGTCAAAACCTCAGTAACAAGCAAGACACAGACAGATGAAAAATAAATTTTGATTTAAACAGACCATTTTTTGCTAGCTATGCTAGATTCTTGGTTCAGACCCATAAAGTTTGTTCACTCCTTTTCAACTGTTTGCCAATTAAGTAAAATAATGTACTATCTGCCAAGATGAGTTAATGAATGAGAAAATAAAGATATATAAAAAACTATAGTAAAAGGCAAAGATAAAATATTCAACACATGTCCATGATGCAATCCCACTTAAGGCAAAGTAACATTTCACTTATCATTGCTACTAATATGTAATATTACCCAAACAAATTCAATCTGACTGCTCACAATGAGAATCATAGACTGCTATTGAAATTGCAATCATGTGTCAAATGGAACCTTTGTCCCACAATATAGTTAACTTACTTCATGTCCTAACATATGATAGTTTGTTTGCAGCTTCTAACAATAGAGTGGTACAGAATTAGAGTGGTACAGACAAATCACATCCAGGTCTGTCTTGAATGCAAATGCCTACAGTATGCATATTAGAGCAAGCTGAACAGCAATTAAATCTGGTTTTCAATGTTAAGATAATTATGATCACATAAGAGCCAACCTTTCAGTTAGTCACTGAATAAGCAGGAGTACCAACCTTAATGCATTGAGTCAGAGGTTTTAAGAAGATAATCTCTTATTGACATGAAAATTCTCCACATGATTTGAAGTGGAATTCATTTAGGTGAACAAATTATTTGGCAACAGATCATGTCTTTAAAAATACTGTTTGTAATACACTCAAAAGTGTTGAATATGAGAAAAAAACTGGAAAATACTTTGATATTGAACAAATACAGTATGTTATTATTTGTATATATAATACAGTATATAATGTTTAGAAATGGAAATAGAAATGGATGAGCAATTGAGATTTTCAAACTTTTTGGATGAATGTACTGATTTTGAACTTCATTGACATACTTCAGTATTTTGTTCAAAAGGACTTTGATTTCAGTCTATCTCAGGTCTGTGGGAACGACTCAAAAGGTGGATTAAATTGTTAAATCTAATCTAAAATCTGGCTAACTGTGCAACAAACCATAATAAAAATCACAAAATATAAAGACAGAACGATGGTGGCAATATATGGTGGCATACATGCATTCATAGATTTTCACAGGTACAGATATGCAGGTTTTGGCATGTTTGGGTCTTTTCCCATGTAAGATTGAGAGTATCCTGGCGATGTTTTGACGAGGTCCCACTCGCCATCTTCAGGCTGGTGCTTTCACCTTTGTGATTGTGATCAGAGCTGCCATCTCTCTACAAATGGAAACCAATGCTCTAGACAAATCTGAACACAAACCCAAACTCTGGCTTAGATATGGAGATGACACTTTCGTAATTTGGCCACATGGGAAAGAAAAACTGGACAACTTCCTCACACATCTTAACAGCCTAAACCCCAAAATACAATTCACCATGGAAATAAAAGCCAACAACCAACTTTCTTTCCTGGACATCCTAATTTACAAAAACTCTGATTCTCTAGGACACACCATCCACCGGAAGAAAACACAAACCAATCACTACTTAAATGCACAATCCCATCACCACCTTGCACAGATCAACTCTGTACCAAGACCCTCATCTCCAGAACCAAACGCCTAGCTGACAAAGATCACCTGAGAACAGAATTACACATCCTCACTAATATATTAATTTCCAACGGATCCCAAAGAAGCACAATTACCAACCTAATCCTAATGGACACCCCCCCAAAAAAACTGAGACACAGAACAGGACAACGGTACTGCCCTCCTCCCCTACATCAAAGGCACCACAGATAAAATCAGCAAAATTCTCCACAAACACAATATCAGAACAGCCTACGCCTTCAGCACTGACCAGAAAATAGGCAACAATCCTAAGAAACCCCAAAAGACAATATCAGCTAGAAAATCAGGAGTTTATGAAAAACCATGCAACAATTGCCCGCCACATACATTTGGACCAAACCAACAAGGAAGAATAAATGCACGCATCGCCAGAACACAAGAACCACAGTCAGAAAGAAGAAATACTTCCTCCCTTTTACAGCCACCTTAAATCCACAGACATGAAATTAATTTTGACGGGAACCAATTAACTCCAATACTAACACTTCAACAACAGAAAATCAGCGGAAGCCATCAAAATACGCGAAACATCCCCATAACAAGAATAAACGGAATGATCACCCTCCACCTACCAGATATCTGAAAACTAGACTTTATCAACAAATGGAGTTCCAGCCACGGAAAACCGAACATACTAGACCCAAAACAACACATACGCCACACCAATTTACCTCACCAGACTCAAACCATCCCATTCCCATGGACGAAAAGGCACACCACCATTCAGAAACCAGACACTGTTGCATCACCAGCTCCACACAGCCCTGACTCCAAACTAAGCCCAACGGATACACGCCATGAACATATTAGCTGTGGCCTCAAAACTTGGAGCCAAACCAAAACCAGAACGTCAATCCACAGCCAACCGTCAGGAATTACATCACAGAACTCAGGAGGTTATACCACAAAATCTCAAGGATGCCTGCAACACATGCTCTAACGGACCCCAGGAGATAATACCAGCACTAAGACCAGGATTACAACACAATAGAATTCAGAAGATCAATTACCACAGCCCATTACCAGTCTGTTACAACACAGGAGGCTGATAAACACAGCCCAGTACCTTCAGCCACACAGATTCTTACAGAAAAAAGCCAACAATCTGCAAAATCAACCTCCATCAACCAATCAAGAAATAACAACAAAGCGCCAACCAGCACGGCTACAACAGAGCCAAACACATCACACCTCCCCCACCAGTATTCTATAGAGAGACGGCAAAACTCCAATCATGCTTGGTTCACACAAGCAGATGAAGCCAAAAAGCACCACCTGAGATGGCGAGTGGGACCTCGTCAAAACGTCACCAAGGTACTCTCAATCTTACATGGGAAAAGACCCGACATGAAAAAACCCTGCATATGCCAAAACCTGCACACACACAAAACAACACACACACCACCAAACACACACACACACCACACACATATATCTACCCTGTTTCCTCCAAACAATATGGCCCTCCCCCAATAGGAAGTCCCAGCATGTTTGTATAGGCATGAAAATGAAATTAAGCGCCTCCCCGAAATTAAGGCGCTATATTAAAACATGAACGAAACTGGAGGGAATTGATGGGGGGGGCTTGCCCCTTAGACAGTATTTTTGTTGCACACCCGGATATGGCTGCTGTGTGCATTGACCCCTATACGAAGCTGCCCCACCAACGCCGAGGTCAACATCCAGAAGCCATCACCATCCGCACCCCGGTCCCCGGGGCCGCTACGTCCGAAGATGCAAAGGGAGTGGTAATTTAAGTCAACTCTAAAAAGACAGCCTAGCCATTTTTTGGCGGGGCTTCAAAAAAAAAATAAGGGACATAAATACATGTTTTTTTACTTTTTTTAAGTTTTCGCGGGGTACTTTTTTTACCAATGTTGTTGTTTTGCTCTATCCCATGTCATTGTAGTGCTTTTAAAGTTGCAGCCAACGTTTTCAGCAGAATCCCAGCGCCATCATCAGCTTTCTGTATTGGCAGTGGTTATGCTGGTTCAGGCCCTATCACAAAGCGTGTAGTTTTAAATTTAGGCTAGCCAACTGCTGTTCCAAGGATGTTTTTTTTTAAGCCTGATTGGTTGGAAGTCCCTTGCGTCCTGTGTTTATGTTCTTAGAGTTTTTGATGTGGTCTTGTCTGGAGTTCTTCTGTCTGTTTTTAGTGGCTTTGATTGGATTGGCAACACTGTGTTCCTATATTGGAAGGCTTTCAAGGCCAGCTTGGCTTCGCATGAACGTGGTTATTATCTATTGGAAGCTAGGTTCGATCTGGGTACCTGTGGGCGGGTGTTTGAGCTGGAAGTATCAGGGGGAGTCTGTTTGTCCCAGGTGCTTGCCTGCTTGTGGTGTGGAGATCTTATTCATTTCTATTATGAGAGTGCAAGCTTCAAATGAGTTTGATCCAAAGCCAAATGATTCCACCAGACTGTCAATATATATTATATATGTGTTTTTACATATTATAGTAAAAAATACATATATTATTACTGCCCATATATATGATGGCAGTGGGAATGATGTGGGAAAATACTAATGACGTGGGAAAAATACCCGAACAGAGCTGAATTACCATACGTATAAATACCCCGCGAAACTTAAGAACTATATATATATGATATATAATTATATATATATATATATATAATATATTATATTATATATATATAAACAGGATTAAATTAACCAAAAGTGATTAGTGCCTTAGATGCAATCCTAAAATTCATTTGGAGGATCACTTGAACACCATTGACATTACAAAATTACTACAGCCAATTATGCAAAAGATTAATTTTACTGTGAACAAGTTAAATCAGGGCTTGTCAAACTTGCAAACCTGTGGGCTGTATCCATCACACGCTGGCTACACCCAAGCCAGTTTATGAAGTGGAAAAAAGTCAGATATGTCTCATGTTGACACCACCATGATATGTGAGTTTGCATCCTGACTTAAATCGATAAGATCTTTAACAGCCACCAAACCAACATCTGTTTTATTCAAGGTCCTTGAAAAGGACTTAATGGGGATAAGACTTCCAAATCTAGTCTAAACATCTGACATGGCTGTTAAGAACAAACATCATCATAATAAAAATAACCGTGTCTGCAAATGTAATCCTAAGTCTGCCTAGATACACCTGAAGGAGAGTGCGAGGGAGCATACAAAAAATTAATTAATCAATTTAATTAAATGTGATAAATTCTAAATCCAAAGAAAACTCTGACTGAAATGCGAAAAAACTTGTTGATCTTTTTTCTACCCATTGAAGTTGGGAAATGCATAAAAATTGCACATACTTTAAGCCCCTGTCACACTGAACCAACAGATGCAAAAGGATGTAAAACAGACCAAAAAAGCTTGCCATCCGTGGGAAAAACACGATGCATCCGTTGTGTACTCACTGCGTACGGTGTTCATATGCTCTTCCGTCTAAAACAATCTGTTCTACTGCTATTTATCCGCCTCAAAGTTTTGAGCTGCACCAAAAACTTTTTTGAGCGGAAAGAACTTTCCACCATACGATCTAACAATCCGTGACACATGACGGGGCAAACAAACATTCTACATCCGTTGTCATCCATACACGTCCGATGTTATCCTCTCAGCTTCCTCTGGACATTCACAACTCACATCCACTCCAGCGAAAGCGGAAAGAGGGAGGAAGCGAAAAGTACGTGGAACGGTCCACACAGCCGTTAGTAGCAGAGACATAGGAAAGATGAAAGCGGATGCATCTTCGTATGTAAAGGCATTAAAACGGACAAAACGTGCGTATATGGGACATATCTCCGGATATTTAGGAGTCTGGAGGATGTCTGGGTGGGTGTGTTTCTGTCCCTTCTTGCCAGGGCTGGCAGAAGTAGGCACAGCGCTTCCTCTGCTTTCCCCATTGGTGTTCTCTCAAGATGTCTTCTAGGGCAGCAGGTCTTTCCTTCTGATGGTGACCTGCTGCGAGCTGCATCCTTTTATATCCGCGAGCTTACGCAATTCATCCTCCCCTGCATACGCAGTGAATGCTTTGCATCTGCTACGCATCCGCTATGCATCCTATAGGCTGTCCTGTGATGCAATCCGTGTCATCCACATCACGCATCCTCTACGCATCCGCCTACGCATCCGCCTATGCATCCGCCTACTCATCCGCTCCGCCGCTTACGTGTCCGCTTTGCTGTTTCCCCGGAAGCCCTGCGCTGTGTCATCGGCTTTCATCTGCCTTCCATCCGCTAGGCTTCCTATGAATGTCCGCTTTACATCCCCGCTACATCCTTACCCCCACGTCCGTTCCTTTCCGTTGTTGTCCGCTTCTGCTTATGGCAAATTTGGGGCACTTTGAGAGCGGACAGATGGAAAATTTGCTCATCCGCTGTGTCCTTTTTACATATGTTTTGCATCCGTTGGCCAGTGTGACCTCGCCTTTATTTCTTAAAAGAGTGGGGGGGAAATCCCTCATCTATTGTTTCCTTCAAAGTGGGGGAAGGAGAGGTTTTTTTTTTAAAGCAGGCAGACTTTCCAGATATGTGAGAAACCCTGTTTTATTTTTATCATCACTTCTTCTACCAGACCTCTTAGATTCCCCACTCCACAAAATAGTTCATAAGTCCAATGAACTTCTCATTGCTAGGTGAAATATATGAACTCAAATCAATCAGTGAAAAGTATGAATTCCAATAGATGAAGTTTGTTTTTATTAAGAAAAATATGCACATAAGTATGTTCAAGTAGTTGATTCAATGATCCCAGATAGAACTTACATTTTATATCAGGAAAATTTCAATGGAAAAAACTGACAGTTGGCCTAGATGAAGATGGGATTTTTCCTTTTTCTATATTTCTTCCTCCTTGTTTTAACATTTAACAATTCAGTTAATAAAGGGTGATAGAGTTTTGTTTCAGAAAGGAATATTCTCGCCACACCACATCTGAAGTTTTCATTAACAAATTGTGATTTGTCTGATTTCTGATTGCTCATTTTCATTCATAGTGCTAGCAGAAAACTTTGAAATGTCTGAGAAAAATGCCATGAATGACAAGAACTGCAGAGAAATGTCTACATTATTAAGAAAGCAAATGATTTTGGTTGTTGTTAATGATATGTTGGTTCTGCCCAAGGTCCACCTTTGAGTGGCAACCTAATCAATCCTATTAATGGTACACTGATATTCCCTCTGTGTTTTTTATCCTAATTAAAGACAGCTATATGTTGACATTACTTATGAAGTCTGTACAGAGTTACATCATTTAATAAAGTCAAACTCATAGTGAACCCAACTGGTCATGTTAATGGCGGCTTAATTAGAGAAGAGAAACTCTGTTCATTTTAATTTACTTTGCTGGGGAAAGAAGTTTTTTCTCAGTATCCTAATTCACTGGCACTGATGTCTGTCTTTCAATTCTGTTGTTTCTCTGATATGGATATAGGATGAAGAGACTATAGAAATGCATCCAGATATATGGGAGGCATTTGCCTGTTTCCCTTTTTAATCCTTTATACCTGTGCTCTAAAAGGAAGATAAGCAAAGGAAGAATAAGCAGCAATACTTTAAAGAAATATTGAGTCCATTGCTAATGTTTACTTTTAATCTATTTGTCCAACACCATCAACTTAACCATAACCATTTTTTAAAATGTGAATAACATGCAAGAGAAGGAACTGGAGAAAATATCAAAATACAAAGAGCAGAAAACAGAAGTAGAATGGTTATGGCAAAAGAAAGCAAATATAATACCAATAGTAACAGATTCCTTGAATACAATGCCAAAACATCTGGAGCATGTTGAATACTACTGGAGCTTACAAAATTATTACCAGTTAATTATAAAAATTAGCTTTATTCCAACAGCTTAGATTGTTGCAACAGTACTTTTAATGCCAGCTGAACCCAAATGTTAAATTATGAACTGTGAGTGGCCCGGAGGGGGAAAAGGGGTTTTATTTATGTGGGTTTTCATGGGAAAATCCCAGAACTGACTTTGTTCTGCTGTACCTAAATGTATCTTTCAATAAATAGAATAGAATGAGCTGGAAAGGACCTTGGAGGTCTTCTAGTCCAGCCCCCTGCTCAAGCATGAGAACCTATATTATTTCAGGTAAGTGACTTTGTCTCTTCTTAAAAACCTCCACTGATGGAGTGCCCACAATTTCTGGAGGCAAGCTGTTCTACTGGTTAATTGTCCTCACTGTTAGGAAGTTTCTTCTTAATTCCAGGTTGCTTATCTCTTTAATCAGTTTCCAACCATTATTTTTGTCCTGCCCTCTGGTGCTTTGGAGAATATTTTATGCCTTTTTTGTGGCAGCCCCTCATATACTGGAATACTGCTACCATGTCACCCCGAATTCTTTTCTTTAGACTAGATGAACCCAAATCCTGCAGCCTTTCTTCATATGTTTTAGTCTCCAGGCTATTTATTGATTTATTCATTGAATTTATATTGCTGCCTATTTGCACATGGTGACTCAAGGCGGCTTTCTGAATATAAAATCCCGTATAAAAACAATAAAACTAATAAAAGTCACATAATAAATTAATATATTATAATCATTCCCCATCCCAGTGACAGCACCTCATACGAGCTATTTAATGGGCTCCATTCCACTCTGGGTTTCCCAGGCCCACTGGCAGGACCAGGTCTTCAGTGCCTGCTGGAAGAGTGTTAGAGTGTAGGCCATTCAAATTTCTGTGGGGATGATGTTCCAGAGAGAGGGAGAAGGCCCTTCTTCTGCATCCCACCAAGTATATCTCCCTAGGGGATGGGACTCACAACATTCCCTGCCTCCCCTCTATGATGGGTTGAGTAGATGTAACAGGAAAGAGATGGTTCCTCAGATAACCTGGTCCCAAGCCATGAAAGGGCTTTAAAGGTGACAACCAGCACCTTCAATTTCATCAGGAAGCAAATTGGCAGCCAATGCAACTCCCACAGGAGAGGCGATACATGTGCACACCAGGGTCTGCACAAAATTATACTGGCTGCTGCATTTTACACCAACTGGAGCTTCTGGATGCTCTTCAAGGGAAGCACCATGTAGACCACATTGCAATAGTCAAGCTGGGAAGTGAGTAGGGCATGAATGACTGTGGGTAGGGATTGTTGGCCCAGGAAAGAGCATAACTGGCACAGAACCCACAGTTGCGCAAAGGCCCTCCTGGCCATGACCACCACTTGCTTTTCAAGCAAGAGTTGTGAGTCCAGTAACACCCTGAGGTTATACACAAGGGTCTGTTTGGGGTAGTGCCACCCAATCCAAGACCAGAGCCAATAAACCCCAAAACCGGAGCAATTTGGTATTGCCAAATGGTTTGGGGTTTTTTTAATCATCTTTTATCATCTTAATTGCTTTTTTCTGAACTTTTTCCAAACTCTCAATATCTTTTTTGTAGTATGGTGACCAAAATTGGTTGCAGTATTCCAGATGTGGTCTTAAGTCATTTATGAAGATATTGAAGAGTACTGAGCCTTGTGGTACCCCACCATTTACTTCCCTCATAATATTTCAAAACTGTTGAAACCAAAACTATTGTTCTTAATCTAACAATCTCTCTCCTCCCCTCCCCTCCCCTCCCCTCCTCTCCTCTCCTATCTTGGGATTCTATTTAAAATAGAATAGGAACTCCAGCTTTCTGATAAGGGTTTTTCATGTTTAGGTTTCACAAAATGTGCTTTTTATATGTGGAGTGTGAAATTAACTCATATGTGCAGTCACATCTTTTTAAAGCAGAGGTCAGTCACATGATTTCTGGAAAAAAAAACTATCTTACCAAGTTGCAGACAATTCTTCAACTACTATTCCCCCTAATATTCTTTCTCTTCTAAACTACTATACAGCCCTATTGGGATCTTATTTGGAGCTAAAAATAAATTTTGATAAACATATCAAAACATATTCTAATAGTTTTTATTAAAAATATTTAGTCAAACAGATGATTTCATTGAATTAATTTTGAATATTTGTTTTTAAAAAAAAACAGTTGTGCATGATTTTGTGTGCATTTACATTGATAGTATGGCATATCTGAAAGGGCAACAGGACAACAGAATTGACAAGAATTATACCATAATATTACATTTGAACATAGAAATCAATATAAGTTACTCTGCCACTGTATCTATCATGATGTTTGCTATCACTAGAGAAGGAAGGAAACAATTCTTTTAATGTTACCTATTTGAAACAAATGACAGTGTGGTTTACAGTTTTTTTAAAGTCAAAATGGAAATTAACTGCAGAAATGTTAATATAATAAAGTGCTTCAGTATTGAAAGGTGCTCATGTAATTTTAAAATTTCCATAAAATATTTTTACTTTTCCAAGATATATTCAAACTAAGAGTGTGATTTGCATATTGCCTATTATCGCAAAATGGGGAACAGTGCAATCAACAATTATATTAAACTCCACTATGCCTGTGAATTTGATATTGTCCTGTGGCTTCATTAAGGAGAAGGTAGCATTAAAAAAAGATGTCATACTTTCCATCTGGCCTCACATATAGTCATAATAGTCTTTTTAATGAAGGAAATAAAAGGAAAACCAGATCCTGCCTACAATCTACTTCATCCACTAATATGAAAATGTCTCATTAAACAAATGGATATCAAATACAAGTGTTGCATGACTTCTAGCAAATTGATGCGAAAATGAAAAAGCACATGTAACTGCTCGGAACTTCATGTTGCCATAAACATGTCCTCTTAATGGAACCACTGAAAATATTAGTTTTGCTGTTAAAAATTAAGGACGTTTTTCCAGTATTGAACACAAGGTTCATTACCTACTTACCGTAATATCTGGTCAGCAACGTTAAGGTTCAGTACTGAATTCTGCCTTATAATTAGAATACAAACAGAAGAACTGAGTGAAATGGTAATTTAACAATTTGTATTCACTTTGGATAAAATTCTGGGAACAAGTCGAGCATGTATTTACTAACTGAACATATGAAACATTTGTGGTTCTCTGAATTACAGCTCACAAAACCATAGTTGATCCTGGGTGGTATATAGCAACTTAAGGCCCTGTCACACTGCCCAACGGATGCAAAACGGACACAACGGATGAGAAAAATGTTCCATCCGTTGTTATCCGCGCTCTCAGAAGTGGGCCAAAAGGCAAAAAATTTGCATAACTGGAGAGGGATAACACGGACCGCGGGGAGGACACAGGGCAGATTGAAAGTGGACTGCGGAACGGAAGCCCAGTCAGAATGGCGAAGCGCTGATGCCAATGCCGCTAGTACTTCCCGGGGACCTCAGCAACAGGCGGTATGCGGAGATCGATACAGCGGATGCAAAGCGGATGCACAGCAGACTTGAAGTGGATGCACCGGATGCACAGCGGAAGCCTAAGCGGATCGCTGAGCGTTAATTGCACATGCGGAAGGATAGCATTGCGTCAGCCCGCGGATATAACGGGAAGCAGCTCGGAAGAGGTCGCCATTCAGAAGGAAACATCTGCTTCCGACACATTGACTGCCTGCCTGTCCCGTGCCTTGCATGTCTTGCCTGCAAGCTTTGCTGCCCAGCCTTGCTGCCCAGCCCCCCTGCCAGCCTTGCTGTTGCCTGCCTGCTCAGCCTTGGTGCCACCGAATCTGCCTGCCCACCTTGGTGCCTGCCTGCCTGCAAGCCTTGGTTCAATGCCTGCTCTGCCAGCCTTGTTGTGGACCTGCCGCTTGCCGCTTCGCCTAGCCTTGTCCTTGCCTCCCTACAGCCTTGTTGCTCGTTGCGTCATGCCTCCGTAAGCGGTGCCTGCCTCCTGCCAGCCTGTCCCTGCATCGATCCTTGGTGCCTGACTCCCTGCCAGCCTTCCTGCCGCCCACGGTGCCTTCCGCCAGCTTCCTGCCAGCCTCTTGTTCTCCCTGCAGCTCAGCAACCCCACAACCATGCTGAAGCACAGCAAGCCTCAGCCATCTGCTGGCCAGCCTTGCAAGGAGGGACAGGGTTACCATCCCGCCCTGGCCCTCAGCTCTGGTTCTGCTGGGTGCCTTCTGCACAGCACGTGCTCGCTCTTCTGGGGCTGGGGCTTTTCTGCTGCTTCTGCTTTTGGAGGAGCTGGATGACCAAGTCCTTGCCCAGCACCACCCACCTCCACAGCACCGTGATCCTTCACCACCTGAGACTGAGCGACCCCAAGAGGAGTGCAGAAGACTCATATTTTCGTTTTAATAGCTTCTTGTTAACAAAGTCTTATTTTTATTCAATACACTTGCTTTCATTTCTTTTTTTTAATAAAGTCTTGGTGGAAACTTTTAGAAATGTTAATAAGCTTTGCGCTTGTGGGATGGGTTTAAGATAGCAGGGGAGGATGGTGACAGGGATACCTTTGGGATGGTAATACCTGTGGGATTAGATAAACTCCAGTGGCAAGCACATATTGGGACTTGTATGGTCCACCTCCTCTCAGCTGCCTACACGCCTTTTGTCCCCTTAATTATCAATCAACAATGTAATCATTGAATCCACACTTTGATACAAAACACAACCTCTTTATTAAATGCCTGTTCATTGTAAGGCCCACCCCAACATACATGGCCCAATCTCATCAGTGTGATGAGACAGGCTGAAGGAAGCATCCATTAAGCATCTATCATCCTGTCTTGCCACTCCACTGCTCCAGCTGGGAAGTTGCACCAGTGTTCAGGATGTTGCGCTGCCTTCTCCCTTTACGTGAGGCTCTGTTTGGGGCCTTGCACATCCAGTGTCCTATTCAGGTTTCGCCCTTGCCTCCATTCCCCAGGCCTCCCATGTCCCCATTGCCCTTGTTTGGAGGTTCCATCGAGCCTGTTCTGCAAGACTGGGTAGCGGCTGCGCATGGAGATTGTCGCAGGATGCAGCAAGCTTCCATGATCCTCCTCATGGTCTCTGGTGATGCTGCATGGTGGTGAGAAGTAACCTGGAACCTATTTGGAGGTGTAGGGCTTTCATGAGGTAGGTTGTGAGGGAGAAGGCATCATCCCCCACGATGAGTTAGGGCACATCTGTGTGTGTCGTTGGGCAGGGGTTCTGGATCTGGGAAGCCCACGATGAGGTTGCGTTCCAGCTCCTGCCTTGAGGTGATTGGCATTGTATACCTGGGCATCTGAAGATGAGCCATTGCCTGAAGCATATCGATGTACATGAACTTGTAGTCAGCATCGACCATCCGGCGAAGAGGATGATGCTGAAGAAGCCCTTGTAATTGAAATAAGTGGACCCCGACTTGGCTGGAGCTTTGCAGGCCACGTGCTTGCATCAATTGGCTCCAACGGTTGGGGGAAGTATCCACTTCTGATTACCATTGCTCTGCAACTTTCTTCCATCCTTCTTCAGTGGAGGGGCACTTGGAGAGCTCCTCATTGTATTCTTCGATTCGATGGCCTGCACCACTTCTCTGACCACAATGCTGATGGTGTTGGGTGGCACCCTCCAGCCATATGCATGCTCGCTGTAGGTGGTCCCTGAGGCCAGGTGGTGCAGAGTCAGTGAGCCACCTTGAGCCCAGGTTCCAGGCTGGGCCGGAAGTTGGTGTTTACCTTGGTCAACCTGGGTGTCACCACTGCACAACTTCGTCAAACATGGCTGGAGGCATTCTCATGAAGTTCTGGAATGCCCGGAGTTTTCTTTCGTTCCTGAGCTCCACCATTCAGTTTTGTTGTACAGCCCGTCCGTCTGCCTCTTCTGGTGAAACCATCTTTGTCCCAGACGCTTCTTGGCTGCCCTTTTTCTTCCTGTAGTAGAGTTCACAGAGCTGTAGATGGCTTCGCACTGTTGCAGAAGGATGTGGCTGCCAAAAGGACTGTGTTACGATCCACGGTGGACATGACAGGATGCTGTGGGAAGAGGAAGAGTCAGCATGAAGCCTGCAGAGGTCTGCAAGCAGGGCTGCTGGTCTGAAAGTGAGATCCAGATGTGTTGCTCCCCTTTTTATAGGCAGTATAGGTTTTCAACTATGTGTCCTTTTGGCATCCTCTAGGCATCCTCTAGACATCTCATTAATATCCAAGATAGGTTCCCCTCTGCGGACATTTTTTTCCATTTTAACATGCTTTGTTTCCGTGCTGCATCTGCTAGGCATCCGTTCTGCATCGTTCTGCAACCATTCCAATGTCTGTTCCGCTTCCTCAACTGTGTCCGAAGGCGGATGCGGTTTGCGCGGATGCAGAACAGATGCCTAGCGGATATAGCGGATGCGGAACGCATTGCAGAACGGATGCATAGCGGATGACGTAGGCGATGCAGAATGGACTGAATGGATACATTTTCGCGCCAAACAGTTTTGAGCAGCCGAAAACTTTCTGAGCGAGGTGATGAAACGTCAATAAACGGATGCTGGACGGATAGAGAGGAAGCAAAATGGAGGCAGTGAGTACATCGCATTAACCAACGGATGGCAAACTTTTTTGTCCATTTTACATCCTCTTTGCATCCGTTGGTGCAGTGTTCCATGGGCTTTATCAGTCATTATTAAAAATGTTATAAGTAACATAGAATGAAATAGTTTTGTCCATGTCTCACATGCTAATTAAAGGGTTCTCAGAAGTATAGGTAGTTGTGGATGATCACACATGATCAGATCCATAGGCTGAAATCCAAAGCCTTCATTACCTCAAAACCTTAGATTTGTACCCTAGAGCTTTTCAACTTTTTGTTACTAAAATGCCATCACTCTGCTAAATGATGAACTTCCACAACATTGTCAAACTACTTAGTAAGATTGTATTACTATTATTCTTCTCATCCTTCCTATTACCTATCTCTTCGTACTTATGACTATAACCATGTTGCTTGTATCTTTACAATTTATGTTGTTTTATTTGTTTTCCTAGTATGTGTTGATTGCTTATTAGTAACCTATGACTATCACTAAGTGTTGTATCTTATGATTCTTGATGAGTGTATTTTATTTTTTCTTGTGTACATATGCACAAAGACAAATTCCTTGTGTGTCCAATCACACTTGGCCAATAAAGAATTCTATTCTATTCTAAAAATTGTAATACTATTGCAAAAAAGAATTTAAATAATTAGGGACTACTCATTAAATCTGTAATTAATTCAACAATATTTTCATTACATTTAAACCGAATGAAAGCAATTTTAGATTTTGCCCTGGCCCAATCCACTTTCTGTGATTTTGCCACCTTTTTTGCAGTTTCCAAAAACCAGACTAGGATTTAGTTATCCTTAAGCATTGTACAATCTCATCGAGACCTCCACCCTGAGTTCAAAATCCATCCTTGTCAATGTGTTAATTTTTATGTGTGCTATTACAGGGGACCGTTCAGCATAGCCACAACCCATTGATGAGTTGTACTTCTGAATTACTATAATACAATGCCTAAGTAAAATTATAGACTCCTTTCTTTAGAAATTTCCACATTTCATTTCTGACATGTACCTCTTGTCATTCAGGTCTCATGCATACTAATTCAGTAGCAAGTCTCATTGGGTTGATTAGGAAATGCTCTTTAAAAACCTTCCTTAGAATTACATCAGTAAAAAAGGACAATTTATCCATTGCATAATGAATAAACAAGTGAACAAATATGATATTGATGTTTGCATTACTTTGGTCTTTTAAATGTGATGGACTAAATATGAATCAAAAATGAAGCTGAGTCAGTTCTGATTACTGACATGAAAAAACAGCCAGTGAACACATTGAGATTTATTTCTGTGTAAATATGCTATGAGTGGCACTGAAAACAATGGAAAAATCAATACCATCCAGTTTAGCTCCCATTCAGTTTTAATCAAACCTATTAACTGCTACTAAGGTTAGTTGGATGGAAGTCAATAATATATTGTAGCCAATAATAGCAGTTTTATTTAACTTTCAACAAAATTTAGCTAACAAACATATATCATACCCAAAAAACAAACCTCTTTATCATACAAACTGTCATTTTTATTGATTAGAAAGATGAGTTAAATCTATTGAAGGAATTATTGGATTTTGGGGTGAAAAAGAATGTAAAAAGATTTTAAAAGTTACAGAGAGTAGAATAAAATAGAAAGAAAGCTTTAACCAAAAAAGTGAATACAATCTTTAGTAAAGGCCCGGTCCCACTGGCCAATGGACGCAAAAGGTATGCATAAAGGACACAGCGGACGAGCAAAATTTCGGGGGTGGCTCTATCCATTGTCATCCGCTCCAAAAAGTGGT
>BHFT01016288.1:0-49216 GCA_004320025.1 Laticauda laticaudata
TTAGTGGTCCCTGGGATCTAAAATTATGAGTTTGGTGGTCCCTGAGGTCCAAAAGGTTGGCGATCCCTGATCTAGAGGGATTGACATTAATCTTGCACAATCTTTGCCTCTTGGCAGCCAGCCAGTGGTTATCTGGATTTTTGCATGGGGTGGCTCTAACATAGTGGATTTTCACACGTTCTTGGTCATGTTCATTAGCTATATTTCCTCAACATACTATGTTAAAAGATGGTAGAATAGTTTATGATTGGATATTTTGTGCAAGCCAAGCTGAAGAAGATTAATTCAGCAAGTGCTCTTTTAGCACTGTAAGAACAGAGCTTTAATATTAAGGCTAGACTGCCATCCAGTGGAAGCTGCCACTGACTTCCATCCAAGTTCAGTGATGAAGGAAATATTTTCTGTTTATGATAGCATTTAGTTTGATTGGCACACATATATTTATAAACATTTAGATTATATAACAATTAAAATCCTAACAAATATTTAAACTAATTTTAAATGCAAATTTTTTCAACAAAGCTTGGCCATATTATGTGTGCTTCTCTAGAATTCTTTCATTCCTTTCCAGGTAACATTGGATTTTTGCAACAAGTTATTCGTGCTTTTTTAAATGAGGGCCTGCCACGAAGAAGAGGTCAACTTATTTTTCCAAAGCACCAGAAGGCAAGACAAGAAACAATGGATGGAAAATAATCAAGGATAGAAGCAACCTGGAATTAAGGAGAAACTTCCTAACAGTGAGAACAATTAACCAATGGAACAACTGGCCTTCAGAAGTTGTAAGTGCTTCATCACTGGAGACTTTGAAGAAGAGACTGGGCAGCCACTTGTCTGAAGTGGTATAGGGTTTCCTGCTTAAGCAACGATTCGACTGGAAGGCCTCAAAGGTCCCTTCCAGCTCTATTCTGATTTCAGGGTAAGATGCCCCAAATTTTGTTTTTCTGCTTAGCAGTAGACAGAGAGATGGTCAAAAGATTCCCTACTTATGGACAATTCAATCAACCTTCTGAATTTTTCTACCAATATATGTCTAAGAAAGCTTCTCCCTCAAAGAGCCTTTTTAAAGGAGAGATGGACAGCTAAGAGGAAGGAGAGGGGATGGAAATCTGTTATTAAACCACTTTCCTTCTTAGAAATTTCAGGTTCAGCCCAGGGGTGGGATACGACAGGGTTAACTATGGGTTCGGGATTTACGAGCTTCCCTGCAGGCTGCGAGCCGCACACCTGTAAATCAGCAGCAGCAGTTGCCTGCAGAGAAGCAGCCTTTGAAACGGCCCTCTTTTCTTGCTTTTTTAACTGCAGCTGTGGCTCGTGGCAGCTGAAGTTGAAAAATCAGGAAATAAAGATCAGGTAAGAGCCTGGGTGGATTGGTGGGCAAAAACATCAGCAGACATAGAACCGGTTCGATGTCTGCTGCTCTTCAGAGCTACCAGTTCTACAGAGGTGGACAGAACCGGTGGAAACCGGTTGTTCAGCCGGTTCAGCCCTGGTTCAGCCCATTAAATGGATACAGTCAAAAGTGCCTTTTCTTGGATATAGGTTCCCAAGGAATAGAGAATTACTTCGAAAATAATACTTTCAGAGAGTTATTAAAAAGTTCAAAGTAAAACATGCAATTATTGCAAACCACAGCTCTTTGGTAAGTGGTTGCAATTTTTTTTAATAGTAACTTTAATAAAGATTATAATTATAGCAATAAAAACTAATGCATGCTGAACAAAATTAAAGAACAAAAGTGCAGAAAATAGGAAAAAAAGAAAGAATATTTAAAAGAAATATGTAAACAGATGGCTTCCCGTCTTCATCACAAGTTTAAATTTTTTAGTAACTTATCACCTCCTTACTCTTAACAATCTTAACCTTTACTATTTAAATAATATCATAGATCTTGATTTCTTTTCATTTTTTCATTGTTTCTTCTCATAACATTCTTCAAGCTATAACAAGCTTTTTTTGGTAAATCCAATATAGGAAAAGTATCCAGATTATTATCTTAGCTTGTTGTTTGTATAGCTCTTTTAATTATTAAGACATCATTTGGTTTGTTTTGCATGTCTAATGTAACATTCTTTTCCATGTCATTCTTGTACAACCATGTCAGTTGTAAATCTACTTTCAACTCAGTCTCAGTCTTGTCAGGTAGAACTTGTTCCTCTTCCATGACATGTCTTAGACACAATCTCTCCATACAGGCAGATGTTTCTGTTGACACTATTGACAATTAACTGTTGACACTATTAAAATTAACTTCTGAATCAATTGCTCAAAAATATCTTTAGTATATGCTTCTTTCCCTCCTTGCTCCCTTTCACCCTTCCTACCTACTTACCTACCATACCCACCTACCTGAGTCATGGGTCCCAACATGCTGTAAACAGACCTGAGAGTTTTGGTGGTATATGGCTATAAGTCTCATTTTTGGAGGCCTGGATAAACTGATGTGTTTCTTAATGAAATTGGATTCCCATGACTGATCACAGTCTGCCTTGAGACAATTCAGTGTGTATAGATAATGTGATTTCCAATGCATTCTCCAAAACAAACACATAGAGATGCACCATTCAGCCAGAAATATTTTATTATAGTCAAGAAGTGATTCTACTCTTACATTATGAAAAAAAATATAAGAGGACATTTTCTATGCCCTGTTTCAAATGACACATCCTTTTGCACAGCAAACATTCAAAACAAGCTCGCTGAACCCAATAAGAAACCTCAATATTTGTTCAAGCTTCTTTTAAATGCAAACAGTCATAATACCAGATGTAGAGATTTGTTCTGAAGAAGACACACTGAAATCTATTCTGATACGCAGGAAATATTGAGATTGGCAAAATGTTTAAATGAAGGTAAATGTCACAACATGTTTTTATACGTACTAGAACTTGGCCCTTTGTGGGCTAAAAGAGAGGGTGTACCTTGAAGCCTTTCTGTTGGATTCTTAGTGTTACAGTAATAATATATAATAGTTCTTACAAATGTCTCTATCTAAATTTGCAAAATAAGCTCCTTTTCAGATCTGAAACAAGAGCTTCTTTGCAAATGACTCCTGGCTGAAGAAATTAAAGAGAATTCTGACTGAATCATAATGGTATGTCCAGTAAACTTTTTACATGAGGTGAAAAAGGAATACCTCTGTTATTATGAACACCTGACTGAGTTATCAGAGCCAAAAACAAAAAAAAATAAACAAACTCAAGTTTATAATTGTTATTATTACCATGATTGTTCCAATTGTTCTAAAAGCCTGTTCTACATATTTCTGGAATAGGCATTCTTAATTAAATAGCATTTAATTAAGGGTGTGAAATAAATGTAAAATGCTCTTATCTTAGATCTAATGCATATTGATGTAATTATTTGTTGATGGCACCAATGTATAGTGCATGTGGGAAATTATTTGAATGAATATTTGTTTAGCTGTAGGAGCAGTTTGCACTATTTCCAGTTTAAGGGAAACAAAGGCTTCATGGGTGTAAGTTAGCTGGGGAAACATCTGTAGATTAAGTTCCCCAAGTGGTATACTAGAACTGTGATATTTTTATTCCCATTATCATGAATCTGAAAAAGGCAATCAAGATTCTTTTTGATCATCTTACTCTTTCTATGATATTGACTTTATTCATGTTGGAATTCATAATGGGGCGGCTTGGTGGAAGAATCCTTTTTTGTTGTTACATTTTTATCTAAATAGTCCTCAACTTACAACAGTTCATTAAGTGTTGTATCTTTTGATTCTTGATTCTTACTGAATGTTTCTTTTCTGTTATATATATTCTGAGAGTATTTGCATCAAGACAAATTCTTTGTGTGTTCAACCACACTTGGCCAAAAAAGAATTCTATTCTATTCTGTTCTATTCTATTCTATTCTATTCTATTCTATTCTATTCACCATTCAAAGTTACAAGGGGACCCAATAAAGTGATTTATGGCTATTTTTCAGAGTTATAACTTTTGCAGCCTCCCCATGGTCATGTGATCAAAAATCAGATGCTTAGCAATTGGTTGATATTTATGACGATTGCTGTGTCCTGGGGTCATGGGATCACCTTTTGTAACCTCACAAGCTAAATCAATAGGGAAACCAGATTCACTTAACAACTGGATTACTAGCTTAACAACTGCAGTGATTCACTTAACAGCTGTGTCAAGAAATGTTTTAAAATGGGACAAAGCTCACTTAACAAATCTCATTTAACAACAGAAATTTTGGGCTCAATTGTGGTCGTTAAGTTGAGGGCTATCTACCATTTTTTATTCAAGAACACAAGATGACAAACATAGCATTCCCTCCACCCATTTCTCCCTGCAGAAATCCTGTGAGGTAGGTTGGGCTAGAGAGTTGACTGGCCATGTCACCCCGTGAACGTCTATAGCTAAGCATGGAGACAAACATGGGTCCCCTGTTTTTATATAAAAAATCCTGAATCCAATATAAAAATCAGGAAAGACTGGAAAAGATTCTAAATTGGTTATGTGAAGAGGGGCTGCCTCAGGACACCCCCCCCAATCTGAACAGACAGGCCTCTGACTATAAACCACTTTGCTACAAAAAATATATATGCACTCACTGCC
The DNA here is from genome assembly GCA_004320025.1 of Laticauda laticaudata. Classification (NCBI taxonomy): domain Eukaryota; kingdom Metazoa; phylum Chordata; class Lepidosauria; order Squamata; family Elapidae; genus Laticauda; species Laticauda laticaudata. Next base: position 4,581 of record BHFT01016288.1, read on the forward strand.
CTCTCCCAAACTTGCTAGCCCTAAATTCAGAAAATACTGAGCAAGATAACACAGTGGTTTACACTTGCATTAATGTTGATGTGGGAATTGATTTAGAAGGATTTATAAAAAAGTACCTGGATGAAAGTAGTACAGATACTCCTCGACTTAACAACCAACATTGAACCCAAAATTTCTGTTGCTAAGTGAAACATTGGTTAAGTGAGTTCTTCTGTCCCATTTTCCATCCTTTCTTGCCGTGGTTGTTAAGCAAGTCAATGCAGTTGTCAAGGGAGTAACAAGTGAATGAGGCTGACTTTGCTTGTCAGGTCACAAAAGGTGAACAAATGACCCCGGGACACTGCAACCATCATAGATACGAGCCAGTTGATCAGCGGCTAAATTTTGATCACCTGACCATGGAGCTGCTGCAACAGTCGTCAATGTGGAAAGCAATCATAAGTCACTTTTTCCAGTGCTGTCATATCTTTTGAGTGGTCACTAAATGAACTATTGTTAAATCAAGCGCTGTCTGTGTATCACTTCTAATCTTATTTAGATCTCTAACCAGTGTTTGATGCCATGAACTTTGGTGGGATTATTATTATTATTTTTTTCACTTGCTTTTATCATTTGCGGGCATGTTATGTTTTACAGCTGTGGAGTTTTGAATATGCTATTGTGCCAAAGGTGCTTTTTCAAGAGGCAACTGGACCTTTTTTTAATTTTATCCCATTTTATTTTTATTTATTTTGTCAAATGCTTACAATACAATAGAAATAAAAATAAACATAAGTTTTAATGTAAGAAATAGGAACTAATAATTTGGAACAATAGGACAGGGACGGTAGGCACGACTGTGCGCTTATGCATGCCCCTTACAGACCTCTTAGAAATTGTTGAAAGGTGTCAAAATGCCTTTCTTTCGAGGATTCGATTTTCCCTCTGGGAGAGCTCTGGCGCAAGGATACAGATAACTGCTTGAAAGCTGGATCTTTTTATTTTTCAGGAAGGTAGAGAACAGCGAGAAGTCTGCATTCCTGGGCTAGCTAGCTTCTTATGGTAAGTCCCTGGTTTTTTTATACCCCTTTCTCCCTTTGTAAGTTGACTTTGTGTGTGTGTTTGTATTTGTGCTTAATGTTTCAAATGCTGTTTGAGTTTGTCTTTATTTCCACCGGAGGGCAAACTCTGCAGGGCGGCCAGATTGTATTATTGGTTTTCTGTAATCTCTTTTAGCTTTAAGATAGTTTTTCATATTTGTTCTGTGGCAATCTCCTGTCTGTCCCTTTTGTAATTTATATTTTGTGTCTTTTGTCTGTTTGTTTTGCTTATTTGGTATGTCCTGTGTTTGTAAGGGTTGTGTTTGTAAGGGTCCTGTGTTTGTAAATTATCTTTTGTTTCCTTTTCCTATTTGTCTAGTTTTCTTAATTACATAGGCTTTTGTCTATAGGGATTTTTTAATACTTTTTATTTGATTCCTTTTCCTATGTAAGTTTGTTCTCTGGCTGATCTGATGTTCCACTTGGGCTTTTCCTATTTTTTGTGGCACTACTGCCTTCGTGAAATTCCCTTTCCACAAAATGGGGTGAGGTCAATAGAGGTTAGTTTGAGGGTAAAAGAGTGGAGGTTTGAGTATGTGAAAACAGAATCAGGTAGTGAGTTCCAGACATTGACCACTCTGTTGCTGAAATCATACTTCCTGCTATCAAGTTTGGAGTGGTTTACATTTAGTTTATATCTGTTGTGCACTTCTGTTGTTGGAATTTAAAGCTGAAATCTTCATTAACTGGTAAGACGTAACATATGATTTTATGTACTATGCTTTTTCTTTGAAGATGTTTCGCTTCTCATCCAAGAAGCTTCTTGAGCTTGGAGTTGAAGAAACTTTTGGGATGAGAAGCGAAAGGTCTTCAAAGGAAAACAAGAAAAGTCCAGTAGCCTCTTGAAAATGCACCTTTGAGGCAACCATGACCTGAATGACTGAGAGTCTCCACAGACGATTATGCGATTACTTGTGTTTTAGCAGACTCTTATGAAGTGAGTGGCCTACAAATAAAGTTTAATCCATGAATTAAGGGATCTTCAGCCAGGGCGGACCTTCCCATGGATCGAAGATGTAATGCCCTACTCACTGATTTGAAAGCAAGCCAGACGTTATGACTGACCTCAAGAATGTTTGCTTTTGAATAACGCATGCGCAAAGATTGCGCCACGCCCGGAAACTTTTCTTCCAGCAGCCCCCACCCCCACCCCCACCCCTAAGCCCCCCAACAGACATTTTCTTCCAAACTTCAGGTAGGCAAAAGGCGCGACTCACGTGGATGGAGGTGGGGCGGGGCGGGGCGGGGCAGGTTTAGAGAAAGGAAAGCCCCGAATGGCTGTAGGTTTTCCGAATTCGGGATTTGATAGGCTGGAGGCATTGGGCNCCGAATGGCTGTAGGTTTTCCGAATTCGGGATTTGATAGGCCGGAGGCATTGGGCCGGCGGACGGCTATTGGAGCGGGGCTGATCGCGTCACAAGGCCCGCCCGCCGACGCTGCGAGGGCTTTAGGGCTGCGCGCGAAAGGCTCCTTGTTTCAAGCGAGCGCGGGAGTCGCGGTTGGAGGGTCGGCGCGCGGCCTCTCAGAGGGAGCCCCGAGTCCCCAGGTTGGCCGTTTCTCCCTTTTCCTTCCGCGCTTCTCACGGGTTCAAAGGCGCTTTTCTACGGAACGCCAACACGCTTTGCCCGTGACTAGAGGAGAGAAGGGAGCATGTTCCGTCAGGCGAGCCGCCTCCGCCCTGAGTCGCTCCCCCCCCCCACTCCAGTTTTCAACCGATATCCTTCCCGGGGAGAATGGGAGTTGGAGTCCATCCTCTTTAGGGATCCCCTGAGGCTGCCCTCCCGTTTCATCACCCCCAAATTTGGGGGGGGGGGTTTGCCCCTCTTTAAAAACAGATTCGGTGCGAGTCAAGGTTTAAAATATAAGCTTGGGACTTCAGAAGTCCAAGTTTGCAAACCTACTTATTTATGCTCAGCGAGGCTTAGTATTTAAATTTTATTTTCCTTTATGAAGGGTCTGTTTAAATCAGGGATCTCCAACCTTGGCCACTTTAAGACTTGTGGATTTCAACTCCCAGAATCGAAGTTGAGGAATTGTGGGAGTTGAAGTCCACAACAAGTCTTAAAAGTGGCCAAGGTTGGAGACCCCTGATCTAAATAATAATAAGTTCTGTTTCTATCAAATAATACTCCGGTCACTTAAATGAGGAATTGAGATGCTTTCTGGCCCATTAATTTAAAAAAAAAAAAAAANTTGAGATGCTTTCTGGCCCATTAATTAAAAAAAAAAAAAAAAGTGTGCACGCAAATAAAGCCGGAGGGCTTGTTTTAGTCTTGGCGGTATAAACGTGTAGCTGCAAGTGTTGCTTTTTGTTGGTGACCTGCTTTCACCTAGGAGTAGAGGATACAGATGCAAGATGCAACATGAGTCTGGCTTGTCCCTTTCAGATCAGTTGGGATTTTTTTTTTTTTTTTTTTGGATTTCCTGAATTTTTTTTCCAAATTCCTCNTTTTTTTTTTTTTTTTGGGGATGTCCTGAATTCTTGTTCCAAAGTCCTCAAGTTTCTTTTCTTTTTATTTGTAAGCTTCCAGTATTAGAATGACTAGGTTGAAAAAATTTAGCCGGATGCCTGAATGAAAAGAGCTTGAGATACTTTTGGCAGTGCAGGATAATTCTGTTTGTGTTAATGTTTTGATTGTGCTTGTTTTAGGTTTGGGCTTTAAAAACAAAACATGAATTCTAAAATGAAGCCGCAATCAAATACCGAAAAGCATGCCTCAGTGAAGGTAACTAAACATGTTAACAAAGTGCTAATGGCAACATTTATCAATTATACAGGTAGTCCTCGACTTACAATGGTTCATTTAGTGACCACTCAAAAGTTACAATGGCACTGAAAATAGCAACTTATGACCTTTGTAGCATCACGTGATTTACATTCAGATGCTTGACAACTGACTCATGACGGTTGCAATATCCCAGGGTCTTGTGATCCCCTTTATGACGTTCTGACAAGTAAAATAAGTGGGGAAACCAGGTTCACTTAACCAGGTTATTAATTTAACCACTACAGTGATTCACTAAACAAATGGGGCAAGAAAGGTCGTAAAATGGGGCAAAATTCACTTAACAAATTTCTCAGCAACATAAACTTTGGGTTCAATTGCGGTCATAAATTGAGGACTCTATCAGTTGCTATTCATATACTCTTGTTATTTCCTATCAATGCTATATGTCATAGAATACATGGATATTAAACTAGTATTTTGTGCATAAAACTAATAACTTGGGCTGATCAATTTCAATATATGAAGCACAGATCCATGTTATATTTATCAACACATGTTCAAACTATTTTTATCGAATAGAATAGAATACTTTATTGGCCAAGTGTGATTGGATACACAAGGAATATGTCTTGGTGTAAATACTCTCAGTATACATAAAGAAAAAGTACATTCGTTAAGAATCAAGAATCATAATGTGCAATACTTAATGATAGTCATAGGGTACAATCAACAATCAAATCATACTAGGAAACAGTCAATAGACATAAATTTGACATTTAAAGTTATTTAATTTCTTAACTAAGGGCAGGGGAAGGAATAGTTAGTGGAGGACTAATTGCTTCATACTTCTCAGATCAAATTAGCCAAATTCAGTGGCGATAGGAAAGGGAATCTATCAGAAGTCCAATAACAAATATCCTGTACAATTATATGTTGATTGTGTAAACGAGAGTTAAAGTCCAAAAAGAGCCTTTTATCATTGTTATACATGATGCAGAACTTTTCCTAAATGAGTTTGTATATTTAGGACTGCTAGAATGATATGAACATCCTAGTCATCTTAATCCTTTAATTCACTTCTTTGTTCCAACATTGTATGACATGGCTGATTTTTATAATTTTTCCTTGGACAAAACGTGAAGGTATAATATCCAAAATTAGGATTTCAATACTTAATGCTGTTCTCAATAAGCTTGTCAACAGATGAACATAAAATAATTTTCATTTCTGGAATTCAGTTCTGAATTGCTAAGAGTATATATTTAACTGAATAATTATGTTGCATTTGTTAATTGTGTAAATATCAATATCCTAAAAGCAAGAAGTTATACTTAAATTATTTTCTGTTACTGAAACGTTTTATAACAATTTCAGACAGTTTTTAAATCAAGGGTCACTTTTGAAATTCTGCTTACTAGTTTTCAAAATGTTTAACTGACTGATCTAGTGATTAAAACCTATAGTAATATTTTCTATACATTAACATCCCTTGCTATTCCAGGGCTGGATTTCAGGGTTTAGCTCTTGGGTCTTTAACTATACTAGCATTGCTGGGGTGGGAAAATTAACATGGAATTGGGAGTTAATGAGCAACATTATGTACACATCAACAATGTCATTGAATAACGGTACGTTTTCTATATTGACCACCTTTCATGGTAATGCAAGAAAAAAGATAGTAGTGAACAGACTATTGACGTGTCTCATTTGATTCCCACAACATGACTATTTTTCCCTGAATGTCATTAAATGTCAGTTGTATATTTGTTTGATGCCACCCGGCTCCAATTGACTCTCATGTTCAAAAGATTTATTCAAAATACCTGTCCTAAGACCATCTTCTGAAGATTTTTGTAGAAGGAAAAAAAATTATCCTTGTGAATGACCTTGAATCATAAAAAGAAAGAAAAATGCATTTCATATCATTGCCAAAATCAGATTTATCAAAAAAATTGCATAATAAATTCATGAGGCTGATTGTCCCTGAGTAATTTGTAAGGTAGTTTGAAAAAAAAATTGTGCTAGTTTTGATTGGTTGATAGTTCATTACAGTCTGCACTATCATATTCTGGACCAGTTGTTGCTTCCAGTCGTTCTAAAAGCTTAGCTCCATGTAGAGCACATTGCAGTAATAAAGGTGGGAAATCATGAAGGAATGAGTGACTGTAAGAGTCTTGTGATCCAAGAAAGCACACAAGGCAAAGTTATACAAAAGTGGTTGAGTTGTGGAATAACCTAAAGCAGAGGTCTCCAACCTTGGCAACTTTAAGACTTGTGGACTTCAACTCCCAGAATTGAAGTTGAGGAATTCTGGGAGTTGAAGTCCACAAGTCTTAAAGTTGCCAAGGTTGGAGACCCCTGACCTAAAGTATCTTTTAAATCCAGTTTCATCTTCAGTTACAGAGGTGAAACTTTGCCCTTTGAACTTGTCTCCTTGTTCACCTAAAAGATAATGATTGGAGCTTGGGTACTCACTGTACAGAAACTTATTATGGTACTACTGGCAAAGTACAGAAGAAGGAATAATAATTAGATAAAGAAGACCTACATTGTCTTAAGATGAAATGGGTATCTGTGTTCTTTGCTCATCGGTATTCTCTGTGTTTACTTTGTACTTGCTATCTTTTTAACCTTCATCAGTACTTATTTGGTTAAACATAAAATATTTCAAGTAATAGGTTAATCCAAGCAAGGGAAGGCTGTGAATATTTCTTGAATCTAATTCAATAGCTACAGTAATAATCTGAAATTAGTACAGTGTTTGTTCCCAAAGTCGCTGGCAGTTGTCCTCAAGTTCAACAGTAAATTAATTGGCGGCAGAGACTTTACCGTGGGAAAGGTTAGCACTTGTCATGTGAAATATAGTGTGAATCACAGACTTTCTCACGCTAGTGTGACATTATGTTCCTGCTATCCCTGTTTGATTATCTACTATTGTTTACTATCTCATGGTGGCAGTGTAACTTCAAAAAAAAAGAATGCAGGATATTGCTATTTACACATGACAGGGTGCCAGGCATTCTTTTCTTCCTCACCCCCAACCTCTAAAAAACCAGTGCTCTGGCTCGTTCAGTATATTGTCTCTTAAACAAATAGGAACCTTTAGAACAATATATTCTATGCAGTATTTCACTCGTATATGTAAACCTCTCTCTCAAGCTTTCTTTAGTAATCTACATTACTGATGAAATTATAATAAACAGAACTACTTTGAAGTTAACTTCCACTCTGACTAGGCACAATGGAAATACTACTGTTGATATAAGACTGAATTGTGTAGTATTTGGTTGAAGTTCAAAGGTAGACTTAACAGTGTATAAATTAACCTGAATGTTTATAACTGCTTTGGTATCATCAACCTATTTCTGGAATTGAAAATAATGCAGAGTAAAAATACATCTGAATGAATCAGTGGTTTCTTGTTGGTGTCTAATTATGATTTCTGTCATGGGAGGGCAGTGTCAGGAGGTTCCTTGGCCTAACTTACAAGTACTGACTTTCCATGTTTTAACTTTTAGAAAAAGTTCCCATCAAACAAAATAACATTCTTACTAAATGTGAAGTGTTGGTAGTGTTTAAATGTTAATATAGTCCACTTAAAAACTCAGCTTTTGCTATATCTTGTTTCCCAGCAGGTTTCTACAAATAATACAAACTGCACATCACAGAGGCAGACCCTTAAGATGATACAGCCATCTATTACAGGTTGCCTGGTGGGCAGGGCAAATGAGGTATGAATTTCTTTTGGAACAGGATCTAGTTAGAAGTCAGTCCATTATGAGCTGACACATGAAGTGTAGTTTGCTTTTAATTAAACTGTAATTATGCTGCTATTTTAGTATGTATAAGAGTCCTAAATGAATGGTGGGCAACATTATAAAACAACAGTTCTGAAGTACGAAGCAGACCAAGCTGTACAGCAAGCTTGGAGAACACTGCACACTTTGCACTCTCATTACCCCAAGAACATTAAATTAAGAGAGATCAGTGACTCATTTTCTGTCATTGCAGCTCAAAGTAGTATTAATATAAACTTTTAACTGGATTCTCCAAGAGAAGAGAATATACACTGCTCAAAAAAATAAAGGGAATCATTCGTTGATAAGTCGAGCACGAATGTATACTTTTCCAGTCATAGTTCATGCAGTTCGACTTGCTGTGAATATTCAAACCGTCCCACTTGTTAGAGTAGCATACACTGGGAGATACAGGGATGGCTATTAACCCAGGTTGGAAAGTCGATAGGGCAGTTAGCAGACATCCGCGCGATAAAGGAGTGGTTTGCAGGTGGGTGACCACAGACCTACTTGTGTCCGCAGTGCTTCCTAGTGTGTTCTGGTCTGTGGTGTGTTTTGTCACTTTGGTGAATGCCTGGCGATGTGGCTTTCGGATCTAAGGTGTCTGAGCATGGAGAAGTGGTGAGTCTACAACCCATCGACGAGGTGGCTCGATGGTATGTGGCAGCTAACATTCCAGGGGAATGGCACAGTCAATTGTGAGCTTGGGTGCAAGAAGGTGTATGGCTGTGTCTGCAGGCGTAGGTGTTCCAGACATGGATGGCGCGACCGGGGGTAAGGGAACAGGTCGCACGTGTACATCAGCGACGACCGTGCGTAGGGAAGGTCTGTAGGGGGGCAGTCAGGGGAAGCCAGCTCTGACCGGTCCGCCTGTCTGTGCGGCGAGAGGAGGGATGAAGGGAGGAGAGTGGCCTAGATTGGGGCCTGGTCAAGAATGACCTCCCTAGCGGCGGCACGAGATCGTGCATGTGGTCTGCGTGCAGAGCGCACGTGCGAGAAGATACGAGACTCCTGATGGATGGTATTGGGGCGGCTGCATGTCACAGGTGGGTTGTGGCTTTATAGCCCAACTCTAGTGCAGGACGTTTGCATTGTTGAGCCTAGAAATAACACAAGATGGCAATTTGCCTGAACTGGCGCCCTGGGCTTCTTGTAGAGATGAAGCAGGTTCACACTGAGCACATGTGACAGGCGTGACAAGGTCTGGAGACGCCGTGGAGAACGTTCTGCTGTCTGCAACATCCTCCAGCATGAACCAGTTGGGCAGTGGGTCAGTAATGGTTGGGGGGTGACATTTCTTTAGGAGCCACACAGCCCTCCATGTGCACCCAGAGGTAAGCCTGACTTGCCATAGCAGGTACTAGATGAGATCGCTAGAGACCGCCTTGGTGAGACCAAATGCTGTGCGGTTTGGCCCTGGGTTCCTCCTGATGGCAAGACAATGCTAGACCTCATGTGGCTGGAGTGTGTCAGCAGTTCCTGCAAGACGAAAGGCATTGAGCTATGGACTGGCCCGCCCATTGCCAGAACCTGAATCCAATTGAGCACATCTGGGACATCATGTGCTCGGTCCATCTACCAACCCCATTGTTGCACCACAGACTGTCCAGGAGTTGGGGAATGTTTAGTCCAGTGTGGGAGAGAATCCCTCGGAGAGACCATCTGCACGCCTCACCAGGAGCATGCCCAGCTTGTAGGAGTATGTGGAGGCCACAACAGCACACTACTTGAGCTCATTTTGACTTGTTTATAGGACATTGCATCAAAGCTGGATCAGCCTATAGTGTTTTTTTTCCACTTTAATTTGAGTGTTAACTTCAAATCCAGACCTTCATGGGTTGCTAATTTGATTTCCATTGATAATTTTTGTGTTGATTGGTTGGTTGTCAGCACATTCAACTATGATTATGCGAAGCAGAAGTCATTAAGAAGAATATTTCATTCATTCAGATCTAGGATGTCTTATTTTTGTGTTCCCTTTATTTTTTTGAGAAGTGTATGTAGCTCAGTTTGAACTTTGGTGCTCTCTGAGTTTGGTTGCAGACATTTCAGTACTCAGGTAACACCATCAATGCAGGTGAGGAGGAGGTTGGTTCCTATTTTTATATAGTGGTTTCCCTGTTTGGGTGGAGTTGTGATTTTCTCCTTGGTAGTTCTTTGATTAGGGTATTGTTTCTGGACTCTTCATTTTAAGTTTAGTTAAATGGATGGAAGCATAGGTTGTCTTTTACCTTCAAAGATCTAAACTATTAAACTGCTCATAATTTATAGCAGGCTAAATCTTCAATCAAGAAGAAATTTTGGAATGATCAGCTTATCTCAAAAGTATCCAAACCTGAGGCTGCTGATAAAATAGAACACAGAAACATAAGCGGAGTGATCCAACCTTCTGATCTTACAGCAAAAGGTTTGTTCCACTTATAAGTACCATAGCAAATTATCATACTGGATTAAATCAGCGGCCCCCAACCTTTCTGCTTGCCAGGCTGGCATTGCAGGGAGGGGGCATGTGAGTGGTAGGCACACATTCACAGCTCCATTTGTGAGCAGTGAGTGTGCGTGCCCTCCACTTAGCCAAATGGAGCTTCATGTGTGAGCTGCTTGCGCTTGTGCACGAAGGTCCAATCATGCTAGCAGCAGGTACTTGTGCACGGAGCTCCACTTGCGCAAGGGGAGGGTGCTTGCACTCACGTGCCCATCTCTCCCACAGTCTAGTTTCAAACTGGTTGGGGACCCCTGCATTAGATGGAATGCCATCATCTTGTTTTCTGCAGCATCTAGCTACAGGCCTTTGAAACCCCACAACAGAAGAAAGAGCTCTTGGAGTTATAATCAAGTAATAATATTTAGAAGTGTTTACTGCTGAACCTGGAGAGCTGAGTTTTGAAGAATTATCAGATCTTATGTATGATATTTAATGCATTATATAACTTCTACAAAATAAAGAAAACTTAGCTATTGGGACTTTTAATTAAACAGCTGAGAATTGAGAGTCATTGGTCTTTTTGTGTTCAGTATGTTTGTGCAGGCACAAATCTAGAGTGGAATTTGATTGGGACTATTATGAAAGGAGGGTGGAAGTGATGGTTAAGTGACTATTCTCATGAAAACCAATTTGATGTTATTTCATTTATGTATCATATCAGCAGAAAACTAAAAAAGCCAGTAACTATATAAAACTGTCATCATTAAAAACCAAACACATGAGCAGGGAGGATGATGTTAGCCATAATAAGGGAGTTGTCACAGGATCTCCCTGGGATCCCCAAGCCTGATGGTATAGCCAAGTCTTGAGAGATTTGGAGAATGTTGAAAAGAAGATTCCATAATGCAGATGCCACAGCAGAGAAGGCCCAACTTCTGGCACTTGCCCAATGTAATTTCTTAATAGGACCTGAGGCATGCCTTCTCTGCCAGTTTTGGTGGGACAAGCAGATATAGTCAGGAACAGGTGGTCCCGCAGATAACATGGCTCCGTGTCATGAAGGGCTTTAAACATCAAAACCAGCATCTTAATTGGACCTCTAAGCACCCCCGGCAACCTGTGCAGCATGTAGAGCACTGGTATAACGTGTTGTTGTAGGGGCATATAGCTGCTTGGTCTCAGACAGCCTAGAACTGGGCTTCTAGCAAGAGGAACTGAAATAAGGTCCCGTTTCAGAGTCCTGTAGAGAATAAGATGATACAGAAAAATAAGAGTACCCAGATACTGGAGAGATTGTGACCTAAGTGCAAGTAATTTTAGTCAAGCTTGAATAGAAACACTCTTGACATTCTCTTGTTTGAGATGGACATGTAACCCAACCAGGAGCTACAAGGTAGAATAGAAAGCAAATTTAAAAAAATTGGTAAATAAATAGGCTTTACCCCAGATGTCAAGCCTGTGGTTCCAGCTCAGTCAGCCTTCAAGATACCTCTGGAATAATCTGGGGATAGAGGTGGTCTTTTTCCCTATCTGCCAACTACCATGAGAAATTTTGTGGTTTTAAAATTGTGGGAATGGAATCGAGTAGATTTTCTTAAAGAACCCTGACACCATAGCGTTTCATATGATTTCTGTTAAAATACTTTATTTCTGGTGGGCAAGTATGATAACTTTATGACTTGTGGGCTTTAACTCTTGGAATTCCTGAGTCAACATGGTGACTTAGGAATTCTGGGAGTTGAAGTCCACAGGTTGTAAACTTTCTGTGTTTGTCCACCCCTGCTTTATGTTGCTACAGTAATTCCAATAAATTATGTGCTAGATTTAGTATCAGAACTTACGGGTTTTTCCCCCCCAGGCAATCCTTCATTCCAGTATTGGAAGGAATTGGCTGAGGAGAGGAGGAAAGCCCTGCATGAGGTTTTACAAGAAAATGAAAAGGTAATGTTCTGAAGAAGTCACAGAAGACATGCTTTGGAAATCTGCATTATCTAAAATCTTCTTTTTTCTCTAGTTGCATCAAGAAATTGAATTAAAAACTAGTGAAATTGCTCGTCTAAAAGAAGAAAATGAAGAACTGACAGAACTAGCTGGCCATGTTCATTATATGGCAAATATGATAGAGGTGAGCTGCTCAGTTGATAAGATGTTGACTGGAGTTTATGCCTTTTGGAAATTCAAAAGTTAAGTAAATGATCAATCTATGTGGGGTGGAGGAAACAGCGGTCTTGAATATCCTGCTGCAAGTCTCCTTTGCATGGCAGATAATGATCTTTTGAACCCTGATCTTGATTTTTCAACTCTGAGGTTGAGCAATAACGCTTGGAGTTTTATATGGTCCATAGTGCTCTCAGCAGATTACAAGGTCAGCATATTGCCCCAACTGAGTCCTCAGAAGGATGGAATGTTGAGTCAACCTTGAACCTCCCTCAGGATCAATTCTAGGCCGAGGACAGAGCTTGCCTGCAATACTGTATGCCACCAGGGAGGATGAGCACAGTGTGTAGTCTATGTGGTGTTAATCCTTAGACCCTTTTCGTTTATCAAATGTATATGTCTGCTCAGCACAAGGAATGCCTCGGGGCATTGTACAACACTAAATTAAAAAAATAATATATAAATCCAACCAATTTTTAAAAAAAAACAGAACGCACAGTAGGAAATGAATATTAATTCTAGAAAGGGAGCAGCCTCAAAAATCTCACCGGTGCTTACCTGCACTCTGTGGCACCTACCTTTAGTGGCCCTCACACACTCGCCTACATCCTATAGCATCCATCTGCAGCACCTCCCTTGCCCAGAGCTCTTACCTAACAGCTTGTTTGCCTGGGATCCCTGCCTCTTCCTGCTTAATGACCCATGCAGTCCTAGCATTGCAACAGCAACAAGGACTTCTGAGATTGCCTTCAACAAAGTGATGTAGTCAGGTAATGTTGCATTACACCACTGAGGTTGCTTAGTGATGGAAATTCTGGCCCCAATTGCTGTCATAACCCAAGGACGATCTGTATATATTTTGTTTATAATTTTATACCGGTATAATTTGAAATGTAAAGCTAAATTTATCAAGAATAGAATGTCTTTAACACCATTGTTTCACTTATCTAGCAAATAACTGGAAAAGCACCAGAAAGCCTAGACATTTTGAAAGGTTTAGATCTGGAAGAAATTGAATATGAAAAAGATGATTCTGCTGAGGAAGATTTAGATGGTGAATCTGAAGAGGAACATTCAAAATTTTCCAACAATTCTACAGATGAAGTTGCAGATGTGCCTTTAAATTGAGAAAGTAACCTCTGAAAGTGTTGGGTTCTAAGTGGGGGTGGGGGGAGAGCAGTCAAGAAATCCTCTGAAAACTACAGGTTTATCTAAAATTTGGAAGATGGGATTTCACTACTAATGTGTTGCAGAGTGACTAACAGTCTTAACAAAAGTATCAGATTGCTGTATGTAGTCACTTATTAATTGGAAATACTGTGTATTTCAGCCTGTAAATAAGTTTTTATTCATTTATGACATTTGTAATTATCAAATAAATTTGCCCACACAATTATGGTTTTCAAAATGGACCTTATTTCTTGATCCATCATGTTACATACTCTAGTTTTCTCTGCCATGTATCTTTATCCTTGCTTGGAGACCTCTTCCATCATAGCACAATTCCCAAATAAGTATTTTGAAACGAATAATTTCTCTTCAATTCTTCCCAAACCAGACATGCCTCTGTTTCTGTTTTCTGGGATTAATTTGCAGGTTTATCTTGTCTCAAAAGGTAATGTCTTTTGAACGTAAAACACTTTTTCAAATGACTTTATTAAATCCACAGCTTGAGACCCCTCAATCTTACCCTCTAATTAGCCCTGTGCGTGGAATAGACAAAGTGATGGCAAACCTTTTAGACATCAAGTGCCCAAAGTGTGTGTGAGCATGCCCAAACTGCAAGGCACGTGAGCGCATGCGCAGCAGACGCCCAAAGACCAGCTGGCCAGTGAGAGGCAGGGCATCCCAACACCGGCAGCTCTGAAGAGGTGAGATCTTTTTCTTTTGTGAGCTTCTGTTTCATCGTTTGCAGGGAAACTTCTGTTCCCTGGAAATGGAGAGAAACGCCACGGAGAAACACAGTGGAGCTGATGGCATGCGTGTGCTCACAGAGGGCTCTGGGTGCCAGCCTCTAGCACGCATGCCATAGGTTCGCCACCACTGGAATAGACAGTATTTGGAAGAAAACTACCATGTTTTGTTTCTAAGTATTGTTAAATCTTTATAAAATTAGTGCAGTGTAAGAGAACATATTTAATTCCACTGGGTTATATTTTGCTGGATAGATTAATCATTTCACAGCGAAATGAATTGCCCTGGCCACTTCACTTTGCATAAATGTTTAATCTGTACATCACTGATCTGTTTTTTGTTTTTTTTGCCTTGTTTCTGATTTTTGTAACTTACTTGATAAAGATTTCAAGAAAATTTGAGAGCTGCTTATTGTGCCATTTTGATTAGTTTTATTAAAGTTACTTTTCTGCTGTGGATCTCATTTTTTTACTTACTAGACAAAACTTTTAAAAATTGTTTTATTCTGATGTTTTGACTACATGGGAAAGAGGGATTACAGCCGTTTCCAACTGGGTATTCCCCTGCTAAAGTAATCTACATCCCCATCACCTCAATCAATCAAACTGAAAGTATCTTCTCCACAAATGGTAAGGCTTCTTCCCAATCTAAGACCAGTTATGGATTATCAGATGTTTAGCTTAACAGGGTTCCTAATAGTTTTCAATAATTTTCAACTAACAGCACACAAGGTGTTATTTGTACAACAGTTTATTTGTATTTTGAACGCTGTTTATTCTTAAAACCATTTTCACAAAGCATTTCTTCAGATTGATAGCATGTAGCAAAATGAAAGCAGGTGCCATCACCTAGCCAATCTTGGCTGAATTCAAAAATAGCTAAGGGGACTTCGATGTGAATAGTTCTGAAAAGACCCGCCAGGAGATATCAGGGTTAGATGTAGGCTAATAAGTTGAACATCCAGGCAGAAAGCAGTGTTCTGTTGAGTTTAACTCTGGATGTTTATCCTTTTTTAATTCTTTATTGGTTGAATACATCTTAAAATTAAACATCAATTTAAACACTAAGCAGTAATTTTATTGTGTCAAAATATTTAAAGTAAGAAAGACCTAGTGCTTCTCAGTAGCAGAATTATTTGTTCTGACACATATTCCCATCGTTCTATTTGTATGCTTCCGTGCTTGGATATCCCATAAAGATGTACATTAATGTAGCATAGTTTTGGGGCCAGCCAAACCATTCCATATTAGAGAGATATTCCAGCCTTTTCTCTAGTGTTTGACCACCAATTTCATGAAATAATCTAATATAAGACATATTATTACAGCAGACAACAGTCATAAGATAACAAACCCAGAACTTCACTAGAACTACATCTGGATCCGCTTCTGCAGAGTCTTCATCTTCTTCAAGATAGGAAAGCATAATTTCGGGAAGGTGGTGAGCTTTGGCTTCATTTTGGTTTACAGGGTTAATGTAGCATACACTAGATAGTCCTTTTAAAACTAAGATTCTGACTTTGGTGGATGTATCTGGCATAATCAAAATATCAACCATGTCCTGAATGTATTGTGTAGAAAGATTTCCAGCACCAACACCACCTGTAAAGTAATCAGTTTGTAAATTCTGAGCCACCTTCTCATTAAAGATATTTCCCAAATTTTCAATAAGTGACAAGATGAAGCAGATTCTTCCCCCTTTCCTGCCTTCATTCAACTTGCAGAATTTGTTCAAATGATTTGAATGCAACTATTATCACTGCTGCCTGAAACAAACAGCAGCCACCAAAATGGCATTTCTGCTTCTCGGTTTAATCCAGAGCAATCGCTTCCAAGTCCAGTACAGCAGAACAGAGTCTGTTGGATGTGTCTGCAAAGAAGGCAACAATTGAAACTGGAAATGTCTGCTATAAAAAAGGATCTATAATGGGTATATTATTGCAATTAAATGGCAGTCTGCTCTTTTTGTGGCAGTCTACTCCTTTACACTGCACAGCTCTTATATGGGTCAGTTTCTAAAATAAAATCTTTGAAGAAATGTCAAGTAGAAAAAAAATCCTAAATAAAAAAAATAGCACAAACAAACTAGAATACTTTTTGTGCATGAAAATGTATGACCTGTGGTTCCCTGAAAATAAGACGTAGTCATATATTTTTGGGCACAGGCTTATTTTGGGGGGGGATGTCTTATTTTTTCCATGTATGGGAGGCCCGCTTCTTGCTCACAGCCACAACGGGATAGGAGACTATACAGCGCACTAGTGCCACTGCCGTGAAGCAGGGGATGAAGCTGCCCCATGTGCCCCATATCTCAGGGACCCACAGCCAGCCATGCCCTGAAACCTGCCTAGCCTCCCAGCAGCGGCACCAGCAATCCTGCATGGCCGCTGACCCACTCTGGCTGCAATGAAGCAGGTAAGCCGAAAGATGGGACAGAGTGGACAGCCAGCCAGCCGCGGGAGGCTCATCTTCATGTCTCAGCTTTCCCACAGCCTGCACAGTACAATGGGATCACCTACCTTCCCCCAGCACGTCTGCTGCTGCTGCCATCGCATGAATGAGCTTCCTCCACCTGCCCGTCTGCTCCTCCCCACTGAATCTCGGCTTTCCCCCGTCCCACATGGCACATCCAGATTGTGTGCCTCCCACCCACTTCTGCCCCCACCTGTTGGGCAGGTCATCAGTTCACCTGTGCTGTGCAGGCTATGGTTGCTGCTGGACACGGTTGGTTCCCATGCCCTTGCTGCCTCCTGTGCTGGCCATGCCCCTTCCATTGATGACCACCTTAACTAGGGCTTGTTTTGGGGGTAGGGCTTAAATTAGCATGCTAAAAAAACCCAGGCTAGGTCTTATTTTCAGGTCAATGGTACTTTGCATGTCTGCTCCATTGCATATGAGGCTTTGAGTGAAATTGGAAGGATGGGCTTTAAAGTTTAATCTCTCGATTCAAAAGATGAGGTATGACAGGAAAAAGGAACAATTACCATTCCTGCTTCTAAACACCATTTTTTATTGAGCAGTTGGGAACTTTAATAATGATAACTTTCCGGCCTTTTTAACAATGCAGTAATTTTAAACCACATCTCTTCTAAGTCCCAACTAACAGGCAAGGATACAAAGGTTCTACTGTAGCTGAAGACCCCATAATACCTGTGTCTCGAGATGAACTCCAGTCTCATCAAATCTGCTTCCTTAATGTTTAGCAGAACAACGGCAAACCTTTCAGGCTTTGTGTATCAAAATTTCATAATGTTTAATTTGATTCTGCTGATGCTTCACCTCACCCCCACCCCCACCCCGAACAAAGTAGAAATATCCCCCCCCCTCCCGCTTGCATGTACGTGAATAGTGCCACTTGGCAGCACCAAAACTGGGCCTGAACTTGAGACCCAGGCCTCGATTTTAACCTTAGGGATACTGCTGACACTCAAAAAGACCAGCTTGGAGAATGGTGTAATTGGCCCCATGGCCCAGCAGTCCCCATGAGATGCCAGTATTACTTACCATTAGACTGTGCTCTCTTTCTGCTGACAGCCCCTCTGACCTGAGGCTACTCCAGACTACACAAGGCCTGTTCCAAAAAAACTGCAAAAGCACATCCCATTCTTGTATTGTCCCCCTTCCCCACGTGAATTCTAGAGGAACCGGAGGTCATGCAAGAATACACCCCACTTACATGCAGCCTTCACAGCCTAAAATTGTGAGAATGGAGTTGCTTTTAAAAATAGCTGGCTGGTGAATGCTGGCATGTCACCCAAAATGTAGCATGTCACCTTTGACACCTTTAAGGATAATATATTACATATTATTTCAATGAATGTAGAATATATTAATCTCCTCCTTTGGAATCTCTTACCCCAAACTTAGCTCAATCTTCCATTCGTACCTGTATAAGCCAGTAGGCCTATATATAATGCAGCCTTGGCTCTTTCTTCCAGTGGCAGCTCTGTATTTCTTAGATCCATGGCATATATTTTAATTTTGTGGTGGTGGAAGACCGGATCTATCAGCTTGACAACTGGTTCCTTTGCATCCCTATAGAAGTTATAACAAGTTTTTAGTGCACTAAATACAATTCCCATGTTTCCTAAAGAAGTATGCCTTCTTTCATCAAGTAAAGAAATGCTGGAAAAAATCAATATATTGATTCAGTTACTACCAAACACACTCATAACTGGTAACTAGGTAATGAATTCTGTAAACAGAATGTGCAATGTAACAGCACAAGTTCTTCATGCTATCACGCACAGAGCTATTCCTGTGTTTTTCTAGTTTACTTAAATCCTTTAAAAAACATTTCTCTATTAATTTTGCATTCGCCATTTAATTAAAAAGATACCTTCTTCAGCTCCACATTCCAATAAATAGCAGAACAGCAAGTTCTAGCTCACTTTTGGAAAAATCCAATATTTAAGAGCACTTGCTAATTGAACTGTGTTCTAGAATTAGCGAAGTTGATGGTTAAAATTCCTTTTAAAAATACATTCGACCAAAAGTGATAAGGCACCAAGGGAAGTTTTAAAACAGAAGGAAAGAGTTTGCTTTCTTCTAAATATTAAATCATAGCTTCCATCATTTGGGAGCACATGTTACAACTGTTAACTATTTCAGCGTCCAGAAATATTTGCAGGGAGATGTCTAAACCCTGCTTTGAAAGCCTTACACACCCATGAGCCCTTACAAAGTAGTCCAGAGTAGAAGTACAAACTCTGTCTTTATTGTAAGGTTATATTAACAGAATTTTGCAAGACTGAAAAATATTTCTCCCCTCTTCCTTTTCCTTTCTGGAAAAATGGAATAATCTCATCTGAAACATTTTCTATGCCTTCCCTCCTGCTATGTATGGGCTGAGAAATCTTTCACATGCCAGTTGTCTAGTCTGCAGCTCTTCCTGCCTCCCAAAGTCATTTCCACATACTTTTGCAGGAACTGATCACCAATAAATGCAAGAAAACTTTTATCACATGCTATTTTGTATTTCAAAAATAATGTTTATTATAACTTAAAAGAAGCAGTAAATACCAGAAATAACAAATACCACAAAATTAGAAGGCATATATAAGTCAAGAATCAGTACAAAAGATGACCATAAAAGGTTGCAAGCTCATGTGAGGAATGTGCTATAAAAACCTGAACATAATATTTTCATGTTATGAGAAATGCTTATTTTTTTCAGTAGACTTTTCAGTAACTGTACAAATGTAATTTTAATCAAGTAATACTTATATGTGATTTATAAATATACAAATATATACATTCACAAAAATAATGTCTTAACCATGCATTTGCAAAAGAAGGACTTTATTGGATATTTCTAAACAAAACTCCAAAATCTACCTGATTCAGAGAATGCTTGATTGTTTTTTTCTGCTTGTAGGCCCCAACAGTAGCAGAGAAACTAATTGTGTTCATAATCATAAATCCACAAAAATAGCAGCATGGAATTCTATTAAACATTTTGGAGGTGCAATTCTATTCCTTGTTTGAAAGTAAACAGGATAAACTCAAGAGGATTTTCTTCAGAAAAAATCTTTGTCATATGAAGCTATAAACTATCTTGATCACTTTATGCTCTATAACAGTGGTCCCCAACCTTTTTTGTACCAGGGACCAGTTTCACGCAGAAACACTTTTTCAAGGACCGGCAAAATCAATTCTTCCCCAAGAGTAAAGGGCTTCTTAGCTTTAGCAATGCGGCCCGCAAAGTTAGGCGCGGAAGTTAGCACGGAAGTTAGGCGAGGGCGGAAGTGGTTGTCTTTCAAAATAAGACACCCGAAAGCAAAAACATATTTTTATATATATTTTAATCACGATTATTCATTCTTTGCGGCCCGGTACAAAATGATCCATGGACTGGTACCAGTCTGGGGCCCGGGGGTTGGGGACCCCTGCTCTATAAGGCAGTCCAGAAATTATCTGTGTTATCATTTGTCATATTGAAAAATAAAATTAAATAAATCAAGGTCTTAAAAAGTAACAGGTAAATTTCTCCTCCCTGAAATTTTGGGAATTCAGGGCTTACCTATCATTAAGTATACTCTCTATACTTCTCTGTAGGGGAAAAAAAGCAAATTTAATTTTTCACTTGCTTTACACAACTTACATAATTGGTTATCAACAAGAATGTAGTCTAGCGTTAATGTGCATTCTGAGTGAAGGACAGGAAAAAAAGGGAAAATGGATATTTAACCATGGGACATAAATCGCACCATCTGGAATTTCACATCCTTAGTTTGGCCAAATTTTGAGTTGCTTATGCTAACTTAGATGGCTATCAGTAATAAAATCAGACGGGCAGATATTTGATGAGATTCAAACAGGGTGGGAGCCAGAACGGCTTTAAATCGCAAAAGCACTTATATACTGCTTCACAGTGCTTTACAACCCTCTCTAAGCAGTTTACAGAGTCAGCCTATTGCCCCCAACAATTTGGGTCCTCATTTTACCGACCTGAGGAAGGCTGAGACAACCTTGAGCCTGGTGAGATTCGAACTGCCAAATTGCAGGTAGCTAGCAGTCCGCAGAAATAGCCTGAAGTACTGCATTCTAAGCATTGCGCCACTGTGGCTCTTATATAAATGTTTGCTTTTCAATGTTTTCAACACAGTATCACATATTGCAAACTGGCACAATTATGCCCACCAAATACACACTGCTCTATTTAACATATCTTACAATTTCAGGACATCTCTCATTTTTCCAAAGCTTTATATCAATTACATAGATTTCACAAAAAAGCAAGATTATCATATTCTTCAACAAATCAATATTTCACTATACAATACATAGAACAGCCAACAGCAGCCCATATATTAAATCCTCTCTTTTTTTAATGCTAAGTTCCTAAGTTACAAAACAATTTTCAAAATAATGAGTTTTGAACTTCCAGTTTTTTTTACAGGACCATCTTGGTTCAGATGAAATTGGCATATCTTAAAGTATAAATGGAACATTTAAAAAGCTGTAGCCACTTCAGTTGTGCGTCGACCACCAACTTTAACAAATTCACGGGGGAATTTGTCTAGCTGTTCATATGCCAGCCGTCCATCTTCGCCTGAACAGCAACAAAAGAAAACAACAATAAATGCTTCATCTTTTCAATCTGTGGTTCTAAGGATTGGGTCTCCTTTGAGACGACCTGCAGTCTTGTGAGTTCATGGAAGTAGCCTGTCAAAATTTTTTTGACAATAGTAATAATCTTTTATCATGGGCTTCTTTCAGATTTTTATTTTTACTTCAAGTGTAGTGCAATGTTCTCTTTAAAATCTAACCTTTCCTCTCAAAAGATGAGGAAGAAGGAGGAAGAAGGAAAAGGAAGACAGAAATTGCTCCTTACTTTTGGCCTCTCCCTTCCTGAGAATTCCAGTGACAGGGAAAGGAGTACAAGTTTTTTACAGTAAATCACTTAATTACACCACTATGTTCATGTCAATAGGAGATTAGGGCTCGTAAATTTGGTGACACTATCTCATTTCTATTTTTTTGTAGTTTTTTTTATTAAACCTTCTATTAATATTTTGTTGTGTTCACCAGATTTCTTTTTTCATCTGGAGTAAAACAAGATATCAGAAAATCATAAAAAACCCAACTTACCAAGAGAGAGCAAGGTTTCAGAAGCTGTATTCCTAACTTCTTCATTGCCCGACTGGCAAAGAGTGACCAGCATTTTAATACTTTCAGTTGCCTATACAGCAATGAAAGAAAGAAAAATGTAATCCATTTCTTGAAATACAGAAATTCATCTTACTAGTGATTAATAGTACTGTACACCTGAGTTTTTAAACCTGTATGTACAGAATATAGAATAACAGAGTTGGAAGGAATCTTGAGGCCTTCTAGTCCAATCCCCTGCTCAAGCAGGAAACCCTATGTCATTCCAGATAAATGGCTGTCCGATCTCTTCTTAAGAACCTCCATTGGAAGTAGGACCCACTACTTCTAGAGGTAAGCCGTTCCACTGATTGTTTTCACAATTAAAAAACATAAAAACATGCATTTTCTCAAGCCATCTGGATGTGCCTCCACAACTCAATCTTGCTCAACCCCGGGCACCTGTCTGAAAACGTCCTCCCAAGAAACTTCCTGGGTCTTCCAAAGGAGGCAACTGATGTCATGCTTTCAGCTGAGATACTTGGTTTATGCAAAGATTCTTTACAAAGCAGCACATCGCAATGCATTTTAGTTTTTATTAGTTATGCATGTTTTAAAAGTAAAGGTATTTGCAATGCTAAAAGGTACATACCAGAGGTACTATTCAGCAGGTTCTGACCGGTTCTGAAGAACCGGTAGCGGAAATTTGCCAGAGAACCTCTGACTCGCCCCGCCCCCATCTATTCTCTGCCTCCTGAGTCCCAGCTGATCAGTGGGTCTTCTTTTGTTGCCCTGCACAGGAGAACGGAGCTGGAAAGCAGGTTAGTGGCGTGGGGAGGGAATGGAAATTTTACAGTATCCTTCCTCTGCCACATCCACCAAGCCATGCCCCCAGAACCGGAAGTAAAAAAATTTGAATTCCACTACTGGGATACATTCCATACACACACATAGACTGACTACCTTATATATAAGAATGATTAGACACTATTATTTATCTACATTTTATGTTATATGTACACATAGTCCTCAGCTTTTAACCATTCATTTAGTGACTGGTCAAAATTACAATGGCACTGAAAAAAAGGGACTTATGACAGTTTTTTATTCTTATGACCATTAAAGCATTCCCTTGGTTGCTTGATCAAAATTACATTATAATGGTTGCAGTGTCCTACAGTCATATTAACCCTAATCTATTGCGGTCTTCTGACAAGCAAAGTCAACAGAGAAGCCAAATTTCCTTAACAACCATGTTACTGACTTAACAATGGCAGTGTTTCAGTTAACAATTGTGGCAAGAAAGGTCATAAAATGGGCAAGATTCCACTTAACAGTTGTCTTGCTTAGCAATGGAAATTTTGGATTGAATTGTGGCCTAAGTTGAGGGCTATTTGTACTCTCAAATGACTTATGAAAATATATAGAATAACAGTTAATTTTAAAAATAATCTGTTGAAAGTGACAGACAGTATGACAGATTATCTTGACACAATTATCCTTCAGTGTCCCAAATTAGATGTTCCCATTTCATGGGGGTGGAGGGTACTTGACTATTATCTATGCTAAAGAGGACGGGGGAAAGGAAGGAATTATTCTCTTTTCTATTTCATCAACTTTCCTCACTAAATGGTTGCACTTTCTTCACATTATAATTTCTTTCAGTTAAAAACAGAAAGGATCCAACCTGGGTCAATCACCGGGGCCAGAGGTTTAGTCTTCCTAGCTTTCGGACTTGTGCTGAAGCCCATCTTCAGGGAACTTCTCTCTCACCAGATGGTGGACACATTCTGATGAGAGAGAACTTCCCTAAAGATGGGCTCCAGCACATGTCTAAAAGGTTGGAACACCAAACCTCTGGTCCCAGTGACTGACCCAGATTGGATCCTGCAACATTATCCTGGGATATGTATATTTGCCTTCATTTGTAAAGACAGGTACATAGGTCCTAATTTCAGCCCAGGAAACATTTCCGTGACAGAAGGGATGAGCTGTGCACAACTGGATTTGTCTTAGAAATCTGTAAAAGTTGATAGGTGAGAGATGGCGAAACTGACTGATTAAAGAAAAGAATACAATTAATTTGTTTTTTACTTGGAAACTGCTTTTGGACTTTGTGCTAGAGATGGAAAAAAATGAATATCTGATTTTGGCCTTTGCTGATTAGACAGGTTTGGTTTTTTTAGAAATAGCTAGTATATTATATAAACGTATAAAATTGAGATTGTATGTTATTCTGCACCAAAAGGAGTCAGAAATCAATGATGTTTTTTTCTATTTCTCCTTTCCCCTTGCACTTTTTCCTCTCCCCTTTTCCTCTCCTATTTTCCCATTATTTTTATTTTTCTTTGTATTTTTCTATTTATATTCTGATGAACTTATAAAAATATTGAGAAAAAAAGGATTTGTCTTAGAAATGTTTTTGTAATAGAAATATAACTGTATACACAGCACATGGGAAAAATCCTACCCATCCAGTCAAATAGCACTTTCCCATGTTCTTCTTATCATCATACAATATGAATCATAGAGCACAGCCCCTTTTCCAAATATATTGTTAAAGTATATGCATCAAATACCTCCCATTTGGTAAAGTAATATCAGGACAGCCAATTCAAGAGAACAATGCTCTTCTTGTTGTGTATTCAAGAGGGGTTATTGAAACCTCTGGTGGTTGGGTTTTGTTTTTTTGTTTTGGCTTGGTTTGGCTTGGCCTTTTGTAGTTCATGGGAAAATCAAGAGGGCAGAAGTTTACCTGAAGGCATTTCAAGGCCAGGCAAGCAGCCTTTTGCAGATGGAGACTGGGTTGGGCAAGGCTCTCGCAGTAATAAATTAAAGCCTGGAAGAAAAAGAGACACGGTGAGACTGCAGAACAACACCTTTTTTGAACAACAGCAAATAAAGTAAAATCAAAAAAATCTTCTTCTTCTTGGAAAAATAAATTCACCAAATAAAAAACAAAGCAGTATTCATCTCTTTGAAAGGAGAGCATTGATTGTTTAGGTAATAGGTAAAGGGGATGGGGGGAGGCAACCAATTACCACAAACGTTTTTAACTTCCTACCACAACCATTCCTGTGTAGGATGCAATCAGAGATGTGTAAATATTCTATGAATGAAGCATCATTCTATGTGTGGAAAATCCACTTTGGGGTTATGCCCAAACCTCAACATTTGTTTTGAGAATTTGGATCTGTGCCTGGTCTAAAGTGAGGCTATTCTAGGCAAAAGGAGTTAGGGAGGTTGAGGAGAAGGAAAAAGCCACCCTTGCAAACTGGGAGAAAAGAAGGCTGTTGTGTACTGTTGTCTCTTCCCCCTCAGCTATTCCCAGCAAGGCATACCCCACTGGACCATTTACCCCACGAATCTTCCCAGAGCATTTCCTCCCTCCCTGTAACTTCTACCAATATCTCAGCACAGCATAGCCCACCAGCTTTCCTATCCTCATAGTATCTGTTAGGAATATGAAACGCCTAACAGGTATTTGGGTTAGAAATATATAAACCAGGAGAAACATTTTAATGCTGTTTCTTTAAGGGAATGCAAGAGCATGCAATTGGGTGTGGTTTCTCAAATGGCCTTAAGTTGGATCCAGAAACCTGGATTGTTTTAGGCTGAGTCTCAGAAGAGAAGAGAGTGTATCTTTATTTCCTTCTGTTGGAAAGTATTGCTGTTGCTCCATTTTTCCTAATTGACTGATATTACTGGATTTAATGTAAGTCTGATGCTTAACTGTTTTTGACACTGGACTTTGTTACTGGAATATCCCTGGATTGAAAAACTGACTGATTAACCTGTGAATGACTTTTGGACTGCTTATTTTGGACTTTTGCTTAAACCTTTCTGGAAGTAAAAACCTACATTAACTGTACAGTGTATCTGTGTACTGTGTGTGTATTATTCCAACACTACTCTGTATACATCTCCCTGTATGCGCTCATTCTCCTAACGGGGAATTACCTCAACAGTATCCTAGCTCTTTCCTTCTACAGGAGAGTGTGGGTCATGCTCCAAAAAATATTCCCATTCACTTCAGGCAATCTGGCCTGTATCTCACCAATGCTGAGAGCAAAAAGCAGGATGTACAAGGATGACACTGATTGAAAGATTTCTGGCACATCTACAGAGAAGACCTAGAACAGGGTGTCAAACAGGGTGGTCCAGATGTGTCACACGCTGGTCATGCCCATATCTGGTTTAGCAAAGGGGGAAGTTGTGATATGTAACATGGCGCCGCCATGATGCCATGAGTTTGACCCCCCTGACCTAGCAGGAACTAGATTTAAAACCACACTTTCTTTTACTGAAAGATTTACCACCTCCCTGGAACAATGAGCAATGTGATCTAGCAATATGATTTTATTGGTGGTCACCTTCAATTTATTATCTCTCATCTAGTCCAACATCAATTGCACATAGGCATTCTGAGAACCTCTATTATTATCTCATGATATAAAGAAATCAATTGGGTGTTATTAGCATATTGGTATCTACTCAGCAATTTCATGCAGCTACTGAAAATCTGAGTAGTGGCTCCTATTTTTCCAAATTCTGTACTATTGAGGGAGAGAAAAATCTATTGGGTTCATCAAAGTAATCCAACCCTGTGGTATGCTCAGCATGTAAATATAAATCCAGCTAACTGTAATTGTTCAATAAACCAGGTTCAAACAATTATTTAGCATGATGTTTAAACACATCTAAAATCTGGTAATTCTACTTTTGTCTAATAGGTTTTCTCTAACACTTACCTTTTCTCTGAAGTGTTTGTTTTCTGCTGCAGCAGCTGACAATATTGTTACCACAGCTTCATAGGTTTCCCTTTTATTTTCAGTCAGAAGGACAGCCAAAGATTTCAGCACTTCTTGTTGAGGTGAGAGACTGATGGAGGTTAAATTGGCCTTATTCTGCAAGAACTTTTCATCTCTTAAAGACTGCAGAGTTTGTACCATTAAAGCTAAAACAAAGACATTTAACAATTTGTCCCTTTTCGGAAAGAACAGATTAGAATAAAAGACGCATTAAAAACAGCACACAAACATCCAATAGTATCTGTGAAGTGTAGAATAATTTTAAATATGTGAGAATGAGCTATCTATGTTACTACCACTGCTGACTATAGTTACAGTGTTCAATCTACAGTCACCATTATCAAACTGTAGGTCTCATGGCTGAAATACAGTACATGGCTTAATTTATGTTTTAAACCAGAGGCGCTATTCAGCCAGTTCGCACCTACTTGGGCGAACTGGTAGCAAGAATTTGGCATGGGTCGCCGAACCGGTAGCAACATCTAGCTGGCCACGCCCCCAACCTGGTTGCCCAGTTTCCGCTCGCTTGCCCTGCCCACCCGATGCTTGCTGCCCCAGTTTAAAGGAGGATTGCTCCCCCGCCCTAGCCATGCATTTTCAAGCAGCCACTTGAAAACACATGACTGTGGGCAGAGGCAGCGGTCTGTTAACCTGCAAACTGTCCCGGCCTGGATTCTTCTCATGGACACTAGAAGTAATCGCTTCCCCTTGTGAGGTAAAGTGCCTGGAGCAGAGGGAAAGAACGCTGGGGGGGGGGGGGATCAGCCATGGAGAAGTTTGCAGGAGCTTCAAATGCAAGTCTGTTTACCTGCAGAACTTCTATAATGCTGGATTCACTTCCCTTGTGAGTAAGGTGCCTGGAGTGAGAGGGAATGAAGCTGACAGGGGGTGTGTGTGTGTGTGTGTGTGTTGTGTGGTGATGAGAGAGAGAGAGAGAGAGAGAAGAGAGAGAGAGAGAGAGAGAAGGAAGAAGAAGAAGGAGAAGGAGAAGGAAAGGAAGAAAGAAAGAAAGAAAGAAAGGAAGGAAGAAAGGAGGAAGGAAGAAAAAAGAAAAGAAAGGAAGGGAGAGAAAGAAAGAAAGAGGAGAAAAGAGAAAGAAAAAGAAATAGGGAGAGAGAGAAAGTTGGTGTTGGTGTGAGAGTGAGAAAAAAAAAGAAAGGAAGGGAGAGAAAGACAGAAAGACACAAAGAAAGGGAAAGGAAGGAAAGAAATAGGAAGGGAAAGAGAGGCAGAGAAAAACTTGTGCTATTATTTTTAATTATTGTGTTAATATTTACACTGTCCCTACACCTGGAGTGATTCTACTGCCTTTTTTTTGCCCAGAGCTACCACATATTTTCAGGGTTTTACATTCATTCAGTGTCTATAGTCCAGAGCATAAATACATGTGTGTTTAACAGAGTTGAAAGGGAGTTTGGAGGTCTTCTAGTTCAAGCCCTGCTCAGGCAGGAAAACGAGGATGCCAAACTCTGAGTAGAGGTCCTGGGAAAGGTGTCAGAATAACACTTAGAAGGGACTTTTGGGGGAATCCTGTACCTTTTCAGAGAAATGGCTGTCACAGTCTTTTAAAAATTTCAGTGATTGATCACCCAGAACTTCTGGGGAAAAGCAGGTCCATTGGTTAATTTGTTCTCACTGTCAGAAAGTTTCTCCTTAGTTTTAGGTTGTTTCTCTCTTTGTTCAGTTTCCATCCATTGCTTCTTGTTTCGTCCTGGTGCTTTGAAAATAGATTCGGTTTGGAAAATAGATTCCCCCCCCCCCTTTCTTTGTGGCAGCCCCTTAAAAGCCTGTTGCCTATCACACTCTTGAGTAAGCATGTGAGCCATTTCCTCCTTTCAGTGGTCCATGAAAATACATCCATAGTATGCAGATAATAAAGTCAAAAAAGGTAAACAACATTTTTACAGACTATAGATAAGTTGAGGCCGGGTGACAAGGAATGGCTGGGAGGGGAGGGGTAGTAAGGCACCCCTTGATGTGCCACACCCACCCAGTCACATGACCACCAAGCCATGCCCACCAAATAAGCCACGCCCACAGAACTAGTAGTAAAAAATTTTGAATTCCACCATTGTTTTACACCCTCAAAATCATAAAGAACACTACCAAAAAACTGTCTTTTATAAAGAACACTTCTGAAATGTTCTGGAATCCTCAACAATTTTCAGATGTTTTTTCTACCATTTTAGTTGTTCCTACTAAAAGTATTGCTGCATTATGGAATTTGAACTTCTGAAGAGCCTGTTTCTTACCTTCTCTTGCAAGCTGAAGCAAATAGCTTGCCAGATCACTAACATTTTTATTAGCAAAATAATTGTAATACTGAAAAACTGTTATGATTTCCAAGGACAGACTGGAGGAGAGGAGAGGTTCTGCACGGTCCAAGATATGAGAAATCAAAGTTCTGAACACTGCATATAATCAGATAAAAGTATTAGTTAGCAAATGAATCCCCATTAATAAGAGCAACATAAAATTAATGGAGGTAAATCATTTTTAGAAAGGGTAATTGTGTAGAAAAAAATTAGATCACTTCATACTTTCTAGAAATTTAGAATTATAATTTCCAGAAAGAATCAGTGTGACAATGATTAGAGATTATGAAAACTTTAGAATATTGGCAATCTCGGAGAAACTAATCGGTACCTCTGCTCTACAATGACATTCAATTTAAAAGTCATTATATTTCTATCATATCCGAACAGAACAAATGGAAAGAGAATACTGGTATGATATGACATGAAGTCACCTTAAAAGTGATTGACTTTGGTTGAACATATTCATTTTTTATTATGGGCATGGTCTAAAGAAATCTGGAACTGCAAACCAAAATTGTATTGTTTAAAAAACCTCAAAATAATTTATTTAAACAGCAACTTTTAAAACTAGATTTTTAATTAAATTTTGGGCAAAATCTTATAAGCGTGTTAAAAGTCCATGCGCATGTACATATATAATTTCAATATTAAGTAGATCCAGTAATATTTAGTCAATTAGCTTGTACTGAAAAATGAGATAATGTATTTTATTTGACAGAAGATTTTTGGGATTTCAGTAACATTAAAAATATTGCCATTGTAGCTATCTATCTTTGCCTATTCATTGTGCCTTGTATACAAAAATGGTCCTGGCTGTAATATGTACATTTTAATATATATACAGTTTTCAATCAAAATTAATTTATATGTCTGGAAAGCTATTCATTTACTTGTTTATAGTAACATTACATAATATTGTATAATAGTGCAATCACATACATGGTGTTACAGAATTTAAGGCCCACACTGATTTACTTCAAGATGAAATGCTTATATAGGACTTAAATCTCAAATTATGTAACAGACCTAATGTCTGAATCTTAAAAGACAAAACATTCAGCAGAAAGTACCAGTTATTATGTTTTGAGATATCTGATTAATTACTGGTAATTGTGATCTTTGCAATCACTTTTTTTTAAAGCTCATTAGGTAACTGTACCTGTTTCTGAAAGCCCTGGACATTCGCCATTCACCACTGTAGAAAAAGTGATATCCAGTTGTTTGACCATTTTGTCTGCAGAAGTGTGATACAACCCAGAAGAATTGGTACATTTATTCCAGAAAGAAAGAAGGGATACCTTTTTCTGAAATTCTGGAATTGCTAATGGAAAAGAACACCATAATAGTGAATTATTAGTATAAATTAAAATTGGACAATAATCAGCTCTATATTGAAAAGAAATGAGTAGAAATTAGTAGAGTTATATTTACTTGGAAAATGGAACAAAAATACTTTTCCTTGACTGGAAAGATAATAATTTACTGATTACGTCTATCATTTATTTATGAGATCTAGATCAGTGTTTCTTAACCTCAGTATTTTTAAAATGGGTAAACTTCAACTCCCGGAATTCTCTAGCCTGGCAAATATCTGGATATTGGACTAGATGTTGGACCTTAACATTGCTGTGGTTGAGAAGCACTGATCTAGATAAATATAAGCTAAGAAGGCTTTAGCTATTGAGGTTAAGATTTCATGCTAGAAGAATGTTCACTAGGAGAGGGGGTCACAGATTGCCTGCCTTTGCTGCTCTTCAAACAACATCTCCCTGTGGCTTTAAACTGTTTTTTCTTCATGTCCTTCCTTGTAATAACTTGGAATTCTGTGCCCAGGATAGTTGACATGTGCAGACCACTGTTCTGTGCCCGAGCTACTGTCCTTTTTTATCCAACTTGATTTTGAACATATTTCTCAGAAAGAAATTCCCCTGGTTTAATTAATAATTTTCACCAAAGAAATCTGCAGGGGGCTGAAACTTTATACCTATTCCCCTCATTGGCTTGCTTCAACAAAGTTCATGGTATTTAATCAGGTTTACACTGGATAACTAATCATACAAAAGCAGCCTTAAAAGAGTAGATCTGAACATGCAGAGAAAAGTACTGCATAGATTAGAGTAAGAAACAGAAATACATAATCATATATTCACATGAATATTGTCTATGCTATTTCTCACCTTCACTTATAGGTCTGAAGCTTCCCAGGGTCTCACTGCTGATCTCTGCAAGATTCTCAATCACTAAAATTTGTTGGGATAGTTTATCCAGAAGAGACTTTGTGACAAAGGGAGTTCTGCTAGAGAATACAATTTGCTGGTAAAATAGGAAAGAACAGTGTAAATATTCCTCATGCAAAACCACTACTAATTAGGTCAAAATCCCAAATGTGAATGAATGAAAATTTATCAAAGAATGATGTTATAACTTTATGTATTTTACAAACATGATCTTTGTCATACACTTTAAAATGAGATTCAAATATCATGTGTTTCTGTTAATTGCTAACCAGCTATATTGGATTGTGTATTGGATTCTATTATTTTGACTTTGAGAATATGTGCCTTTTACTACACAGGGGATTTAGTATGTTTCTCTAATAGTGATCTCTTTTCTCAGCAAAGTAGATAAAGCTCAGTAAACAGATTTACTACATTACACTACTCTGAATATGCCATATTTTCCTCTGAATATGTCATATTTATTTCAGAGAAAGAAAACCCTAAGTTTATGATTACTATACACAAAAATCGGGGGGGGGAATACTTCCACAGTATTACTTTAATCACAGAATATGCACAATAATCCACTTGAACAATTACTGGGAGGAGGGGGGAATTATGATTTTTATATGATTTTAGGCTGAGCAATGACCAAAATAAATATTTGTTATTTTATTATTTATATCCCACCTTTATTGTTTTTATAAATAACCCAAAGCAGTGAACATATGTAATACTCCTTTTTCCCTCTATTTTTCTTACAACAACACACGTTAAGTGGATTGGGCTGAGAAACAGTGACTGACCTAGTCATCCAGCTGGCTTTTGTATCTAAGGTGGGATTAGAACTCATGGTCTCCAGGTTTCTAGCCTGGTGCCTTAACCACTAGACCCAAACATCCAATTTTGACTTATTTGGAAATATGTCTCATTCACTTCAGTAGTACTTTAACCCAAAGAGAAATATAAAATTACATCTTCAATTTAAGTCTGACTTAAAACCTAGTCATCTCATTAGGTTTTCTGCATAGTTAAAACCCCGTTTTTATTTTTAAAACAACTTATGAAAACTCAAACTGTTAAGAAGTCTGGGTCAGATGAGAATATATAGCCTCCATCACCTACAGTGTCAAAGTGCTGTTACCAATTTGGTACCAGACCATGCCACATTGAACAGCAAACAGTGAACAGGAGTTCTGTTCAGATTTAAGTGGACCATGATAAAATAAAGTCATATATGGAGAACAAAGGATGAGAGTTAAAATGGAGACTGGCATGAAGCAGGGGTGGGGAACTATGGCCCTTTCCCCAACTTCTGGAATGGAGAATAGCAATAAAGTTTGGGCCTTCATCTCTTGTTGGAAACATTTGAAGAGAATTAATTTTTTTTCTGGATTAAAAAAAAAAACCCTTTCACATTCTATAGCCTTTGGACAAGCACATTTGCTAGTTTTTTTTCCCAATCCCAGTGTTTGTCCTTTTCACCTTATGCTTATGCAAAAGTACAAATAAAATTAAGTTCCAACAAATAAGGCTGTGTGTACAACACAAAAAAGAAGAGCAGATGAGTCTTAATAATCTCTTAAAAAACATGTAACCCTATGGCCGTGATGGCGAACCTATGGCATGCGTGCTGGAAGTGGCACACATAGCCATTACTGCCGGCCTGCGAGCCCTTGCCCAAAACAGGTCTACTGCACATGCGTGCACGCTGCCCACCAACTAATTGTCAGGTATCTGGCGCGCATTCGCTGGGGTGCATGGGAGCCGTGTGTACATGCGCAGATGCATGCGGGGGTATCGCATGCATGCGCAGATGCACGTTGCACGGGGAGCACACACACACGTGCAGACATGTAGTGCATGGGGAGTCATGCAGCACATGTGGGGGGATTGTGTGCGTATACTCGGTGGGCGTGCGCATTGCCTTCTGGGTGCTGGCATGCGAGCGCAATTTTCAGCACAGGAGCCCAAAAAGATTAGCCACCACTGCCCTATGGGATACCTGGATAAGCTGTGTGCAGTACTGCAAGTGCTTGACTATGGTGATATCAAGGCTTTCACTTCCGGTGGTCAATGGCAGAGGACTTCCAGCCACACTGGTTCCAACGCCCGTGTCTTCCGTCAATGCTTCGCTGAGATGCCCTCTGCCTTCTGGGTGTTCTGACCTGTAACTGTTCAAGCTGGGAGGTAAGTGAGCAGTTTGATTTTCTTTTCATGTAAGCAGTGCACAAGAGAAATTGTTGAAAGCACTCTCCTGGAACCAAACAGCTCTTCATAGGCCAGTAACCTTTTAATGAATACATTGTATCTCAAATTGGCAGTAGCATTAGGTAAAAAGTGCCAAAAAAGTGCCTGCATTTAAAGGATATATCGTTACCACACTAGCCTACTTGTTTCTTTGAAACAATCACTTTTTTATAAGGAAGTCTTCATAAGAAGTCTTTGAAATCAAGCTTTGCTATAGCTTTTCTTTTCCTTTTTTTTTCTTTTCACCTCGCTTTGTTGACAACATCCTTTGCCAAACTGCTCTGTGGATAGAACTGAACGATAGATTTGTGGTTTTCAAAAGTTATACAATTAAGATGTAATATGTCAGTCCTTTCCTGACATGTGATTAATTGTCTAGCTAAAAAATATTAAAAAGTAAGAGTGAGGGAGAATCTGCTGGAAAGGAAGTCATAAAAACAAACACCAATTTTCTCTTTCCTTTATTCACA
Organism: Laticauda laticaudata; assembly: GCA_004320025.1. Classification (NCBI taxonomy): domain Eukaryota; kingdom Metazoa; phylum Chordata; class Lepidosauria; order Squamata; family Elapidae; genus Laticauda; species Laticauda laticaudata. The sequence continues at coordinate 38,339 of BHFT01016288.1, forward strand.
GCATACAAAAATCTTTGCTTAAACATCTTTTTCATTCTACTAAGTCAAGGAATTTCTTAAACTTTAATGACATCTTGACCACTCAGCAGCTTCCAATATCATCAATTATGGTATCCTTTTACATCAGCTTTGGGGGTTCATGTGGGGGCAAAGTTTTATCCCCTTTTTCCTCCATTCCCCGGGGTAGATAACCATCACATTGATAGGAGGCGTAGCCTGCAATGCCTGCTTTTGTGAGGTGCTACAAAGGCCTCTACATTCTCTCCACTTCTATTTATCATTTACATAAAACTGCTGGATGAGGTCATTTGATGGCATACGGTAAGGTGTCCCAAATATGCAAATGATACTCAGTTACACATCTCCATCCCAAGTTGACCAAGCTTGCAATGCCTTGGAGATCTTGCCTTTGTATCTGGAGGCTAGGGACCTCTGAATAGGGAGGAATAGAGTTCAGATCAAGCCTGGTGGAACTAGGCGGGTCCAGTGATATTCCATTTTGTTTTGGCGTTGCAGAACTCAAGACAGAATGGTTTACAATTTGGACATCCCCCTGGACTCATAACTCTTGGTCAAAAAAAAGGGGGGGGGGATTTCTTGTACAGCTTCATGTTGCATGCCAATTGCACCCTTCCTGAACTGGAAGGCATTGTTCATGGTCATACACGTTTCAGTCACCACCAGAATGGCCTAGTGTAATGCATTCTGCATGGGATTGATCTTGAAGAACACCTGAAAGCTGCAATTAGTCCAGAATGCAGGGCCAGGAGCAATTACTAATGTTTTCCAATGAAGGGGGGAGTGGTCGCTATCCACTCTATTAGATCAAGCAGGAGGGTCATGCTTTAGTCCCCATCAGCTACAGAATGTCATTTTGTGGGATCCAGAAAATAGGTCCTTCCGGTGGTGGTACCGCCCCCCTGGAACACCTTACCCTCTGAGATCAAATTGATTTTGAGCCTACTGGCTTCCAGAAAGTGTCAAGCTCAGAGATTATGAAATAAGTGGAATCTGATTCTACATCCTATCTTAATAGACCGAAATGAGACAATGAATTATGTACATATCACATGATAAATACAGAAAAACATTACCATACTCTTTTTCCCTTTCAGTACATCATTTTGAATGAATGTACAATGTCTCAATTCATAAGTACAAAAGGAACGTATCTGGAAACCCTATAATCTGTTCTAACAACATTCTCAGTACTACTAATCTAGGGGCTCTAATATTAAATTTCATCTTTCTTGAATGATCACTATGTATTCTATTCTTGGCAGAAAGGAATAAACCTGAGAAGCATTCAATGCTGGCATTCTTACCTGTTTTTCTCGATTTCTGTGTCTGAGAACACAGAGTCTGCACCACGAGCACCATCGCAAAACTCATCGGTACCGCCTTCATCCTCAAAGTCAGAAGTGTTGAGGAAATCAAAACTTTCCAGTGCACTCTCAACTGTTAGGCTTAAGCTGGATGACCTGCTGTGACTTACTATTGGTCTGCACTGCAAGAGCAAAATCAAAACAATATGTGAAGAACAGTTCAGCCATTCAAAATGGTTTGGTTTCAAGAATATTCCAGGTAAATTGGGGTGAGACTTTCTTTTCAAATCCATCAATGATTCCCTACTGTTGGCTTGTTTGGCCTTGTCCTCCCACTTAATTTCCAGATTTTAGGATATCATTTTTCATGTATTTTGAGAACAGAGGAGGATCTAGCTTATGAAAAAGATAGATGCAGTTGCAATGAGATTTAGAAAAATCAAATCTATATGAACTGAGATTTCCATTATTGAAAAAACCCTACCCTGAAAAAACACTAAGTAATTCACTTCCCTGACATGCTCACTGTGTCAACTGAGATGTGATGAGGAAATTCCAAAATGGGATTATTTGACTTTTGAAAGTACTGTATTTGGGGTTCGGTATAACTCAATCCAGACCTAAATTTACATAACCCATTGGGGTATAAATCACAGGCAACCTTTGGGTTAAAATAGCCAGAGACTGGAAGACTGTTGAATGATACAATTATAAAAAGTGATATCATGTGATGGGTGCTACTTTTTTTTCCTCTAGTTTACTTAATGATGGCAGTTCCAGTAGTCCCAGATTACTGTTGTTAAGTGAAGATCTTCCAATTCCTGCTTGCCTACCATTTGATTTTGTTTGTGGGAAGCCAGCCAGTTACTGTCAGTAACTGCTATCATGTGACTGAAGAGATGGTGGGATAAAGGGAACTCTGCGGACCAGTTGTAAATCCCCCTTACAGTGTAGACACAAGTTTGAACAGATGGATATAAGTTAAAGACTGTTTATATATATTAAATAAAACAACAAATAAAATAAGGTTAAACTAACATGTCTATTCTCCAATGTCATGACAACTGCTGTCCATATCAACTAATCCTCACATTACCATAAATTTAGAAGAAAATGTGACTATTCACATTTGAAACTGATAAGACTTAAAAACTCCTACAACTAAGTGAAAAAAATTGTCAACATTTTGTATCTGATCACTATCAGTTATTTCCAAAATTATTAAGGCTGATTTTCAAGTCAAACACACACACACAGGCAGGCACATACAAGATGGCCGTGTATGTGCATGAGGGAGTTTTAAAATATGCTAATTTGTCTTTTTCTGCATGGATACATGCATTTTATTAAACAAACCTTAGGGATGTGACTCCTGTCAAAATGACAGCCTAGGGTGAGTCTGAAAACAAAATAAAATTTAGGTAATCAAACTTCAAAAGGTATGATTAAGCTTGGTGCTTTATTAAATATTGAATATATATTCTCTTACTCTTTCTATATTTTATTTTAATTATATTTTAACTAATTCTAAAATTGTGTTTTAATATTATTGTAAGCTATCCATAGAAAATTGGCTTTAAAAGAGTGATGTAAGTTAAAAAAAATGAAATCTACTAGCTTTGCACATAAATATGCTGAAGAAAATGAAGATCAGAAACTCAATTATTTAGTGTTTTAAAACTATTTAATAAAGATAATTTTAAAAATTACATTTCCTGTACAAACAAAACTGTATCTGGTAACATAAACTAGTATAAATATAACATTTAATGGTCTTTATTAGAGCTGTCATATTCTGTCATACATTTTAATTGAAATCAAATGCTAGTGTTACACGAGTACAAACTTAACCCAAGATTACCCAATGAAGTGCTAATGCATTTCCATCGAAGTGGCCAATTATAAATCTGGAAAAATTGTCTTCACTGAAAAGCTTCTGTAACACTAGTCTAAAAATACAGCTATTCAAACAGCAATATTGCAATATTATAATATCCAAAATATTCACTGACTTGATTATCAACAGGACTGACTGCATTGTACAATAAATGTACATTTCAGATAAATGGGATGAAATGGATTAAAAAAATGAATTAAATTAAAAAAAATTCCAAGCATTTTCTCCAGACATCTCTCTAATAACATCTATCATGAAACTATTCAATTTCCAAATACCTAAATAAAATAGCTGTAATAGTGGCACTTTAGTGCTCCCTATAGTATTCTATCATATAAGAAGCATTTCCACAATGACATCACTAATTCGATTTGGCACTGGTTCATTTGGCATGCCAATTTATTATGACATGGAACCAAGACTTAGTTCTGCATATTGCTGTATATCAAAACAGAACATGGAATTACCTAACTGCCAGTCTTGTTATGTCAAATTAAAAGGGAAAGGAAAGGAAAATGTAAAATCTCTTTCAAATTCAAACTTTTCTACTATAGGCAAAGGAATAATTAATTTTAAAAACAACAAGCAAAGCAGTAAACAATAAGCAGGATTGGAACTAGTTAATATTTACATGAGAGACCATGAGAAAAAATACAGGATTGGAACAGATACTTGAAAAACATTGCAGTAGAGAATATTAACAAACCATTACTGTATTATAATTAAGACAACTTTTATCAGCATGTCCTTGAACTTATCAGATTTAAGTTTATCCAACCATCTGCCAACTTAAATAAGGGGGGGGGGAGAACTGTAGTTCGATTCAACTTGACCATCCATACCTGACTGATTTTGAGATTTCAGTTGGTGGATCTGCTCCTCACAATACCTTATTACATATATTACTGGAATAGGAGGGCAGAATGCATCAGAGTTTCCACAATTTTTTTGTTTTAGCTTATGTAATGATTGTTCCATTTAAGGCTTCATTTTGTTATGTGGAAAGTACATCTATACTGTAGATTTTAACAGCCAAAAATATAATTCAGCAATAGTTTGCTGCAATTATTTCATTAGACCAAGACTTGATCTGGCTCTTCCATTTTATGATTTCTTTCTTGATTATTCTATATTGAATGTAAACGGTGAAATGATGCTTGGTGTCAGGAAAGCTACTATGCAAACAATTAGTTTTATTACTGAAGATTATACAATAACCATTCTTCTATTCACAGTGAATGAGATTTCTTATTTGAAACTGAACTTACTTTTAGGATCTCATCTAGATGTATAATTCCTTGGTCCAATTCCTGGAATTCTTTAAACTGTTCTTTATGAGGTTCAAGAGCTAACAGAAGCCCCTGAAATGCTTCTTCTAGACTTCCATCAACACATGATTTATAGCCTTCAGATTCTCCACTAATTGACCCCTCACAATGACATTTTTCAGATGTCATTGGGCCCTCTCCAGATGTCAGTCTTTTAACCAGCTGCTTTGTGATATTGCCTTCAAAGGTATCCAGCTCTACAGGTTTGACATCTGATAACTCATCTGTATCCGGAAGAAGTGACTCTGATGCACTACTTGCTAAAATCACATTGTTGCCTCTCAAATGAGGAGAAGTTTGGCAAAGTTCAGAATCTAGATTTGTAATCATATTTTCACCACGCTCTTGTGATGTTAAGTTGCTGGATTCAGATGTGGAGTCCTCACATCTTGAATGAATATTGTATACAGTGTCAGGTTTGGATACCCTTTTCCCAGTGGGATCTAGGATTGTGGCAATAATTTCAGGATTGGAATTATTTATCGTAAAGGACGAGTCTGTTGAACTATATGATGTAGTACAATGTTCACTGGTAATGTCAATGAAACTGAAAGATAATGAACTTTTCTCATTTTCTCCTGTTCCATTTTCAAAAACATCATCTGGTAAATTTGACTGCAAATATAATAAAAATAGTTTCAATTAAAATTTCACCGAGGTGATGTCAAGCATTTTTTTAAAGAAACAATTTGTTACTTTCTGTGAAACTAGGCTATTTGGAATTACGAAATAAATTCATTTAGCTTTTATGCTACTGATCTTTTCTAAGTGATAGGAAGATTAAAAAAAAATTTAAAAAGCCAGAAAATAAGAAGGATCAGAAATAGCCCAGAATAGTACCGAAAAATTCTAAACCAATTATGAAGCTTTTTTGAGCATTGCAAACTCATTATCTTTATGAATAAATTAGATTCTTTTATTCTTGTTGAAAATAAGCTGAAGAAACAAAATGCACACTAAGAGAACATCACATGTCATTATATGATTGGTATTACAGTATAGTAGTTTACACCGTAAGTATACTGGGGATTATCTTGTCCTTTCATTCAGCAATGCTAAAATACAGTTTCAAATTCTTAAACATAACTTCTCAAAGATAACTAAGCAGTTTCAATATTGCAGCCTGAAATCAATGGAGATAAAGTTTTCACTTCAGACTGCATCGAATTTATTTTCTTAGTCTCCTGCCAAAAATAGTTTATGGACAAATTTCAAACATGTGCATATATAAATATGTTCATAAAATATTTCAAATAATAAGGGCTTTCTTATTTTAGCCTTTCCTCTAAAAAGAATCTGCAAAACTAAAGCCAGTCAGAGTTTTATTTGACTACATAAGCAACTTGAGCCGATAGTTATTTGCTCAATAAATAGTCAGCAAACAAGATAGAACTTAAAGAGAAATATCAGATTTAGGACATGCATAAAAACAGAGGAACTACTTGAGAAACACAGTAAGATATTTTATCACACCATCTGGACTCACATATTGTTCTAGCCCTGTTCTAGACCTCAGCCTGAGAGATGGCAGATCACTAAATGAGCGACTGCGACGTAGCTTGTCAAAGAAAGCATCTTGCAGAGTCTCTAAAATGGCAGAGTGGAGACTGTCTTGTGGAGGATGTTGCCATTTCTTGAAGTATTAAGGCAAAAAAATGGGGCTATTAGTTGACTACATCATCTTTTATACTTTAAGTGTACAAAGTATAGATTGATAAAGAAAATTTAGTGCAAATATTCAAAACCAACATGCACACTAAATGAGATTTATGGAAGCTTCTCCCACCTAAATGATCCTTTATCTTGTAAGGGGGAAAATATCACATTTTCTTTCCTAAAAAAATAAAATAAATAAATGGTGGTATTCACATTAGTTATATCACATATGGAAATTTCCTTTCATTTACAGGACCTTCCCCACTGGATCAAGGAATAGGCTAGAAAAAATAACCTTTGCCAATTCTCCCTTTTTCCTTTGCCTCTGTTTCTGTTATATCAAAGAAAATTGAGCAGACCGTGCTACTTAGCCACTAATTGTTTTTGCTATCACTTACAAAGAATGACTGATCCTTGAAAATTGGTGTTTCTGGGGTGCCTTGACTATAAATGGATATCCTTCTTTGAATAGCTGATGTTTTGTTCGTGTTGCCTGTTGATGGGGTAATGTCCTCCACATCAAATGGACTGCAAAAGTATAAATCTATTATTAGACTGCATCATCATTAAACTGTTATTCTATTGAATTACAAGGTTTTCTTCTCACTTCAGATAGTACAGCACGAGCAAATTCTGTACACTGTAAAACAGGTTCACAAAATAACATTCTTGTATATATTATTCATTTCATATTTTCATATCAGAAGAGTGCATATTATCTGTGGCTGCCAACTCAAAAATTAACCCACAATACGATCGAGCTCTTTAAATACTCTTGTGTGCCAGTTCAGTAGAAGTGTATCCCATAATTTTATTTTCTGTTGCTGTTGTTATTGGAAGAACAGTTGATTTGAAATGATGATGGCTCTCCAGAAAACCAGCTTTACTTACTGCCAAGTGATTTCCAGATTCAGCTTTATCGTGCCAAGGTCATTGATATCCACAGCGACAACCTGAGGCTGAGCAGCAAACAAGTCTTTCGTTTCACAAGTAACACTTCCAACCAAAATATGAGTGGCAAGACCTTTAACTTCTGTGACCTTTGGAATAAATTAGTGTTAATAATTAGGAACAAAATAATTGTCAATTAATAGTTCATTATATCAGTAGCATCTTCAGATATCAAATATTCACCTGTTTTGTATACTAATCCTTTTAAGACCACACTGTTTGTTCAAAAGAGTAAGAAATACTGGGATTTACGTGTTATTATTGTGTATTAGTATGTGAAAATTACAAGGATATTAAAATGCTTCAAATTTACACAGGACTTCATACTTGCATGGATGGTACTTTATTTTTTCCATAAACAGAAAGCTACAAACCACTGATACATTTAGCTCAGTTTTCTTACAATATATTACTAATTATACATTATTTACACAGTTCAGAGTCAAAGAAGCTAATAATAATAATTTATTTGTGGGAAACTTCAATGAATGAAGAATAGCGGGAAAATCTAGAATGTAAGACATAGGCATAGGTAGAGTCCCAAGGCATAGGTAAAGAGTCCCAAAAGGTATTGTTTTTAAAAACTGGACAAAGTGGTTGGGTTTTACACAAAATAATAATAAAAAATGGTCATGAATATGACATTAATTATTGTATTAATGACTGCCATTTCCAAATCATTCCCACCATTTGTAACTCTCTTTAAACTAATCCTGCCTGACTTATCTACCAGAACAATAGCATGTAAAGAATATTCTTTATATGCAGTTGATACAGTTTGCAAATAAAAACCTTAGTCTCTTATGATACTACAAAAGTCATTGTTCTTTGAGTTGTCACTTAACAAAAATTCTTAAGCATATTATTTTGATTATTAGTAGTGATGTTCCACTATATTGTTAGTACACATGTAATTTTTCTTCTGTTAATTAGTTTGACAGAATAAAATAAAATAATTTGAAAGAAAAAAGTATAAATTGCAGAATCTCTTTTATACTTAAATAAAATGGATTGAAAGTATCATTTAAAAATGGAAAGAAGTTTGTGTCTATTGATTCAATTGAAAGGGCTTACTTGATATACACATTTACCATTTTATTACTTGATTCTTTTACATTTAATAATTCATTTTAATATTCAACTGATAAGCATCATCTTAGAAATGATATATGAAACTTCCAATTGTGCTCTGTCATACTGATAGTCTGTGACATGACAGTCGCTTAGTGGGGACACCCCCCCAAGCTACTTAATCCAATTTTAAAATTACGATGGCTACTTAATGCTGAAAAAAATGCTGAATAAAACAGGACTGGTGACTCACTCAACTACCGCAATGACTTAATTCTAGGCTCCATAATTCCATAATTCTAGGCTCAATTATGGTCATAAATCGAGGATTATCTGTATAGAAGAACAAATTCCCAAGTGGAAGTAATCTCTTGAAAATTACAGCAAACTGATCTACATAAATAAAGCTACAAAGCACTAGTGTCCTTCCCCGACTAGTTTTTTTCTCAATATAATTTCACAGTAAAATATTATCAACACATTCCGTGAATTAAAGGAAACCAGAATGACATTGCTTATTCTCCATAGTTCAATATTTCTAATAGAATGCATTAGTGGCTGTAAGGAAAGAGGAGAGATGCTGCCTAGGAAACAATCAGATAAGAAAAGCAGGAGCCTGCAATCAGTGAACAGCAGAGAAAGAAACGAAGAAAAGACCTGCCCCCCTAGGTCAGGCAGTTAAAAATGGCAGGTGTGAAGATGGCAGATTTGCAAGATTCTATTAATGCAACCTTAGAATAAGTAAAATTACCCATAGTTCACCTAATCCTGTTTCCTGTTTGATTTACCTGAGAGGGTTGACAATATTATAGTTATATGACAGTTATATTTAGGAAAACCATTTTAGGAAAATCCATTTATTTTCTAAAGCCTTTATGTGTTAATTGATTTTAACTTCACCTACTTTGAGGTCACCTTTTATATTTGCATTTGGTTTTAATTGTTGTAAGCAGAAAGGCAGGCAATGTATTTAATAAGTAAATAATACATCAATACCTTAATGGAGATTAGCCCAGTAATAAGGGGGAGGAAGATCATTTCTTCTCCATCCCAACTTTGCTTATCATTGACTTCTATTTTGCCTTTTAGTTTCCATCTTTGACGGCCATACCTCATGAAAATCTGCGAAAACAAAATGTGATTTCATTTATCATTATCATACATACTTTGTTCTCATTCTACCATTCTGAATCAATCACAATAAGTAAAGAACCCAACAGAATTAATGGATTCAATGCATTTACAGAAGTGGTTATATTTTGGATCGGAATCATATATTTCCAAGGAAAAAAATGGATAGAATTGTTAGTACATCACTCTAGAACATCACAAAGAAAAGAGAGTCACCTTAAAGTGAGATGGGTTGCAAACAAATCTAATAAATAAATAATAATAGCTACACAAGGTTGTTAGCATAAATATTATTTCATTAAGCAGAACATGACACATAAATGCAGAATCACAAAGCATTCAGACTAGAGATATGACTTTGTTCTTGTTCTTTGTTCTAAATTTCCACCTTGCTACTTGTTGGTAAAATAAAATATCTGTCTTTGCAGAAAAAAAGGGGATAGTCGACTTGAAGTATTGATCTGCTCTACTCAGCCTGTCCTAGTTAGATTTGAGAGCCTCAAGAGGAGAAGGATGTATGCCAAGAGTAAAATATTTAGAGCCTGCTGACATGCTTCCAGGACAAAGCTAAAGAAAGATCTGTTGTTATCTTGGAAGGCATCAATCAGCTCTCTGGGACCAATCTCACAGTCTTTATGTGGGAACTGTTCAGAGTGCATTCATCCATAAACAGAATAGTGGGACCTTTCTTGCTGTACAGGACATGAGAACAGTAAGAAATGCATGATGGAAAATGACATTTACAAGTTACTTACCTCATACTGATCTCCAGGGCAAAGTCGAGCAAAGCCAGCCAGACCTAGAAGCCAATAACATTTAAAAACTGTTTCAGATTAAATGCTTATTTTTGAGAAGGGTTTCACATGAAATGTTTGTGTTGCCCCCTTTTATGTTAATGACAACATCCTACAATGTTGTCAGAGCACTTATGAAACTAAGAGAGCAACTTTCAGAGTGCATTTTATTTTCTTAACAGAATAAAAGTCATTAACAGAAATGACTGTTTCTCCCATTCACCTTCTCTGAAGGACTGGGAATAGCAGTGATAGTAGTGACTGAAACCTGATTGTTTGCTATTGCAAGAGTTAATATAATGCATGAGAACAGTATTAAATTATCAGCATCAGCATTTTTGAATTCTGCATGCCCAATTAGCACACTCTGAGTATTAATGTCTTAGAAAATCACAAATCCATCTAAAATGTAACTTTCAAACTCCTATGAAGAAACTGAATTCTGTTCAAATAATGGATGCATTTAGCTATCACTTCTCATTGGAAGTAATATAATTCACTTTAACTTTTTCTCATGTTAACTTTTGGACAACTTTGTCCCTGGAAATAGATATCACGATATAGATCTAATGTGAGCAGAAAGCGACACTTTTTATTATGTTTATTTTTTAATACACATTAAACCCAATTAATATGGACCTTCTTTTACTTTTATATTAAATTCTTTTGAAAGTTCAAGAACTGTAGGTGTGAAATCCTTATATAAACATGGGGGGGGGGGGGGG